>CAXIIO010001130.1:0-228030 GCA_964028335.1 Altica lythri | reverse complement strand
ATCAAAAGAAAGGAAATTTGCTCAGCAATCCAAATTTCTAATTATTTTTTTTTATCTTTTACAGTTTTCAATATACGGGGGAAATACAAAATTTTTGTTAAAATTTGTAATTCCCTCGTAACTTTTTTATTATTCACCGTACAAAAAGTTATAACCTATTAAAAGATAGGAAATTCTCTCAACAATCCAAGTATCCAATTGATTTTTTTATATCTTTTATAGTTTTCAATATACGGGGGAAATACAAAATTTTTGTTAAAATTTGAAATTTCCTCGTAACTTTTTTATTAATTACCGTACAAAAATTTATAACCTATTAAAAGATATGAAATTTTCTTAGCATTCCAAATTTCCCTTTAGTCTTTTTATATCTTTTATAGTTTTCAATATACGTGGGAAATACAAAATGTTTGTTAAAATTTGTAATTCCCTCGTAACTGTTTTTTTAATTAACGTACAAAAAGTTATAACCTATTAAAAGAAAGAAAATTTGCTCAGCAATCCAAATTTCTAAATAATTTTTTTTTTATCTTTTATAGTTTTCAATATACGGGGGAAATACAAAATTTTTGTTAAAATTTGTAATTCCCTCGTAACTTTTTTATTAATTACCGTACAAAAAGTTATAACCCATCAAAAGATAGGAAATTTTCTTAAGAATCCAAATTTTCAATTAATTTTTTTATATCTTTTATATTTTTCAATATACGGGGGAAATACAAAATTTTTGTTAAACTTTGAAATTCCCTCGTAACTTGTTTATTAACGTACAGAAAGTTATAACCTATCAAAAAAAAGGAAATTTGCTCAGCAATCCAAATTTCTAATTAATTTTTTTTTATCTTTTATAGTTTTCAATATACGGGGGAAATACCAAATTTTTGTTAAAATTTGTAATTCCCTCGTAACTTTTTTATTATTCACCGTACAAAAAGTTATAACCTATCAAAAGATAGGAAATTTTCTCGAAAATCCAAATTTTTAATTAATTTTTTTATATCTTTTATAGTTTTCAATATACGGGGGAAATACAAAATTTTTGTTAAAATTTGTAATTCCCTCGTAACTTTTTTATTAATTACCGTACAAAAAGTTATAACCTATCAAAAGATAGGAAATTTTCTCAAGAATCCAAATTTTCAATTAATTTTTTTATATCTTTTATAGATTTCAATATACGGGGGAAATACAAAATTTTTGTTAAACTTTGAAATTCCCTCGTAACTTGTTTATTAATTAACGCACAGAAAGTTATAACCTATCAAAAGAAAGAAAATTTGCTCAGCAATCCAAATTTCTAATTAATATTTTTTTTATCTTTTATAGTTTTCAATATACGGGGGAAATACCAAATTTTTGTTAAAATTTGTAATTCCCTCGTAACTTTTTTATTAATTACCGTACAAAAAGTTATGACCTATCAAAAGATAGGAAATTTTCTCAAGAATCCAAATTTTCAATTAATTTTTTTATATCTTTTATAGTTTTCAATATACGGGGGAAATACAAAATTTTTGTTAAAATTTGTAATTCCCTCGTAACTGTTTTTTTAATTAACGTACAAAAAGTTATAACCTATCAAAAGAAAGGAAATTTGCTCAGCAATCCAAATTTCTAAATAATTTTTTTTTTTATCTTTTATAGTTTTCAATATACGGGGGGAAATACAAAATTTTTGTTAAAATTTGTAATTCCCTCGTAACTTTTTTATTAATTACCGTACAAAAAGTTATAACCTATCAAAAGAAAGGAAATTTGCTCAGCAATCCAAATTTCTAATTAACTTTTTTTTTATCTGTTATAGTTTTCAATATACGGGGGAAATACAAAATTTTTGTTAAAATTTGTAATTCCCTCGTAACTTTTTTAAATTACCGTACAAAAAGATATAACTTATCAAAAGATAGAAAATTTTCTCAAGAATCCAAATTTTCAATTAATTTTTTTATATCTTTTATAGTTTTCAATATACGGGGGAAATACAAAATTTTTGTTAAAATTTGAAATTCTCTCGTAACTTGTTTATTAATTAACGTACAGAAAGTTATAACCTATCAAAAAAAAGGAAATTTGCTCAGCAATCCAAATTTCTAATTAATTTTTTTTTATCTTTTATAGTTTTCAATATACGGGGGAAATACAAAATTTTTGTTAGAATTTGTAATTCCCTCGTAACTTTTTTATTATTCACCGTACAAAAAGTTATAACCTATCAAAAGATAGGAAATTTTCTCGAAAATCCAAATTTTTAATTAATTTTTTTATATCTTTTATAGTTTTCAATATACGGGGGAAATACAAAATTTTTGTTAAAATTTGTAATTCCCTCGTAACTTTTTTATTCATTACCGTACAAAAAGTTATAACCTATCAAAAGATAGGAAATTTTCTCAAGAATCCAAATTTTCAATTAATTTTTTTATATCTTTTATAGATTTCAATATACGGGGGAAATACAAAATTTTTGTTAAACTTTGAAATTCCCTCGTAACTTGTTTATTAAATAACGCACAGAAAGTTATAACCTATCAAAAGAAAGAAAATTTGCTCAGCAATCCAAATTTCTAATTAATTTTTTTTTATCTTTTATAGTTTTCAATATACGGGGGAAATACCAAATTTTTGTTAAAATTTGTAATTCCCTCGTAACTTTTTTATTAATTACCGTACAAAAAGTTATAACCTATCAAAAGATAGGAAATTTTCTCAAGAATCCAAATTTTCAATTAATTTTTTTATATCTTTTATAGTTTTCAATATACGGGGGAAATACAAAATTTTTGTTAAAATTTGTAATTCCCTCGTAACTGTTTTTTTAATTAACGTACAAAAAGTTATAACCTATCAAAAGAAAGGAAATTTGCTCAGCAATCCAAATTTCTAAATAATTTTTTTTTTTATCTTTTATAGTTTTCAATATACGGGGGAAATACAAAATTTTTGTTAAAATTTGTAATTCCCTCGTAACTTTTTTATTAATTACCGTACAAAAAGTTATAACCTATCAAAAGAAAGGAAATTTGCTCAGCAATCTAAATTTCTAATTAACTTTTTTTTTATCTTTTATAGTTTTCAATATACGGGGGAAATACAAAATTTTTGTTAAAATTTGTAATTCCCTCGTAACTTTTTTATTAATTACCGTACAAAAAGTTATAACCTATCAAAAGATAGGAAATTTTCTCAAGAATCCAAATTTTCAATTAATTTTTTTATATCTTTTATAGATTTCAATATACGGGGGAAATACAAAATTTTTGTTAAACTTTGAAATTCCCTCGTAACTTTTTTATTAATTACCGTACAAAAAGTTATAACCTATCAAAAGATAGGAAATTTTCTCGAAAATCCAAATTTTTAATTAATTTTTTTATATCTTTTATAGTTTTCAATATACGGGGGAAATACAAAATTTTTGTTAAAATTTGTAATTCCCTCGTAACTTTTTTATTAATTACCGTACAAAAAGTTATAACCTATCAAAAGATAGGAAATTTTCTCAAGAATCCAAATTTTCAATTAATTTTTTTATATCTTTTATAGTTTTCAATATACGGGGGAAATACAAAATTTTTGTTAAAATTTGTAATTCCCTCGTAACTGTTTTTTTAATTAACGTACAAAAAGTTTTAACCTATCAAAAGAAAGGAAATTTGCTCAGCAATCCAAATTTCTAAATAATTTTTTTTTTATCTTTTATAGTTTTCAATATACGGGGGAAATACAAAATTTTTGTTAAAATTTGTAATTCCCTCGTAACTTTTTTATTAATTACCGTACAAAAAGTTATAACCTATCAAAAGAAAGGAAATTTGCTCAGCAATCCAAATTTCTAATTAACTTTTTTTTTATCTTTTATAGTTTTCAATATACGGGGGAAATACAAAATTTTTGTTAAAATTTGTAATTCCCTCGTAACTTTTTTATTAATTACCGTACAAAAAGTTATAACCTATCAAAAGATAGAAAATTTTCTCAAAAATCCAAATTTTCAATTAATTTTTTTATATCTTTTATAGATTTCAATATACGGGGGAAATACAAAAGTTTTGTTAAACTTTGAAATTCCCTCGTAACTTTTTTATTAATTACCGTACAAAAAGTTATAACCTATCAAAAGATAGGAAATTTTCTCGAAAATCCAAATTTTTAATTAATTTTTTTATATCTTTTATAGTTTTCAATATACGGGGGAAATACAAAATTTTTGTTAAAATTTGTAATTCCCTCGTAACTGTTTTTTTAATTAACGTACAAAAAGTTATAACCTATCAAAAGAAAGGAAATTTGCTCAGCAATCCAAATTTCTAAATAATTTTTTTTTTTATCTTTTATAGTTTTCAATATACGGGGGAAATACAAAATTTTTGTTAAAATTTGTAATTCCCTCGTAACTTTTTTATTAATTACCGTACAAAAAATTATAACCTATCAAAAGAAAGGAAATTTGCTCAGCAATCCAAATTTCTAATTAACTATTTTTTTATCTTTTATAGATTTCAATATACGGGGGAAATACAAAATTTTTGTTAAACTTTGAAATTCCCTCGTAACTTGTTTATTAATTAACGCACAGAAAGTTATAACCTATCAAAAGAAAGAAAATTTGCTTAGCAATCCAAATTTCAAATTAATTTTTTTTTTATCTTTTATAGTTTTCAATATACGGGGGAAATACCAAATTTTTGTTAAAATTTGTAATTCCCTCGTAACTTTTTTATTAATTACCGTACAAAAAGTTATAACCTATCAAAAGATAGGAAATTTTCTCAAAAATCCAAATTTTCAATTAATTTTTTTATATCTTTTATAGATTTCAATATACGGGGGAAATACAAAATTTTTGTTAAACTTTGAAATCCCTCGTAACTTGTTTATTAATTAACGCACAGAAAGTTATAACCTATTAAAAGAAAGAAAATTTGCTCAGCAATCCAAATTTCTAATTATTTTTTTTTTATCTTTTATAGTTTTCAATATACGGGGGAAATACCAAATTTTTGTTAAAATTTGTAATTCCCTCGTAACTTTTTTATTAATTACCGTACAAAAAGTAATAACCTATCAAAAGATAGGAAATTTTCTCAAGAATCCAAATTTTCAATTAATTTTTTTATATCTTTTATAGTTTTCAATATACGGGGGAAATACAAAATTTTTGTTAAAATTTGTAATTCCCTCGTAACTGTTTTTTTAATTAACGTACAAAAAGTTATAACCTATCAAAAGAAAGGAAATTTGCTCAGCAATCCAAATTTCTAAATAATTTTTTTTTATCTTTTATAGTTTTCAATATACGGGGGAAATACAAAATTTTTGTTAAAATTTGTAATTCCCTCGTAACTTTTTTATTAATTACCGTACAAAAAGTTATAACCTATCAAAAGATAGGAAATTTTCTCGAAAATCCAAATTTTTAATTAATTTTTTTATATCTTTTATAGTTTTTAATATACGGGGGAAATACAAAATTTTTGTTAAAATTTGTAATTCCCTCGTAACTTTTTTATTAATTACCGTACAAAAAGTTATAACCTATCAAAAGATAGGAAATTTTCTCAAGAATCCAAATTTTCAATTAATTTTTTTATATCTTTTATAGATTTCAATATACGGGGGAAATACAAAATTTTTGTTAAACTTTGAAATTCCCTCGTAACTTGTTTATTAATTAACGCACAGAAAGTTATAACCTATCAAAAGAAAGAAAATTTGCTCAGCAATCCAAATTTCTAATAAATTTTTTTTTTATCTTTTATAGTTTTCAATATACGGGGGAAATACCAAATTTTTGTTAAAATTTGTAATTCCCTCGTAACTTTTTTATTAATTACCGTACAAAAAGTTATAACCTATCAAAAGATAGGAAATTTTCTCAAGAATCCAAATTTTCAATTAATTTTTTTATATCTTTTATAGTTTTCAATATACGGGGGAAATACAAAATTTTTGTTAAAATTTGTAATTCCCTCGTAACTGTTTTTTTAATTAACGTACAAAAAGTTATAACCTATCAAAAGAAAGGAAATTTGCTCAGCAATCCAAATTTCTAAATAATTTTTTTTTTTATCTTTTATAGTTTTCAATATACGGGGGAAATACAAAATTTTTGTTAAAATTTGTAATTCCCTCGTAACTTTTTTATTAATTACCGTACAAAAAGTTATAACCTATCAAAAGAAAGGAAATTTGCTCAGCAATCCAAATTTCTAATTAACTTTTTTTTATCTTTTATAGTTTTCAATATACGGGGGAAATACAAAATTTTTGTTAAAATTTGTAATTCCCTCGTAACTTTTTTATTAATTACCGTACAAAAAGTTATAACCTATCAAAAGATAGGTAATTTTCTCAAGAATCCAAATTTTTAATTAATTTTTTTATATCTTTTATAGATTTTAATATACGGGGGAAATACAAAATTTTTGTTAAACTTTGAAATTCCCTCCTAACTTGTTTATTAATTAACGCACAGAAAGTTATAACCTATCAAAAGAAAGAAAATTTGCTCAGCAATCCAAATTTCTAATTAATTTTTTTTTTATCTTTTATAGTTTTCAATATACGGGGGAAATACCAAATTTTTGTTAAAATTTGTAATTCCCTCGTAACTTTTTTATTAATTACCGTACAAAAAGTTATAACCTATCAAAAGATAGGAAATTTTCTCAAGAATCCAAATTTTCAATTAATTTTTTTATATCTTTTATAGTTTTCAATATACGGGGGAAATACAAAATTTTTGTTAAAATTTGTAATTCCCTCGTAACTGTTTTTTTAATTAACGTACAAAAAGTTATAACCTATCAAAAGAAAGGAAATTTGCTCAGCAATCCAAATTTCTAAATAATTTTTTTTTTTTATCTTTTATAGTTTTCAATATACGGGGGAAATACAAAATTTTTGTTAAAATTTGTAATTCCCTCGTAACTTTTTTATTAATTACCGTACAAAAAGTTATAACCTATCAAAAGAAAGGAAATTTGCTCAGCAATCCAAATTTCTAATTAACTTTTTTTTTATCTGTTATAGTTTTCAATATACGGGGGAAATACAAAATTTTTGTTAAAATTTGTAATTCCCTCGTAACTTTTTTAAATTACCGTACAAAAAGTTATAACCTATCAAAAGATAGGAAATTTTCTCAAGAATCCAAATTTTCAATTAATTTTTTATATCTTTTATAGTTTTCAATATACGGGGGAAATACAAAATTTTTGTTAAAATTTGTAATTCCCTCGTAACTTTTTTATTATTTACCTTACAAAAAGTAATAGCCTATCAAACAATAGGAAATTCTCTCAACAATCCAAATATCCAATTAATTTTTTTATATCTTGTATAGTTTTCAATATACGGGAGAAATACAAAATTTTTGTTAAAATTTGAAATTCCTCGTAACTTTTTTATTAATTACCGTACAAAAAGTTATAACCTATTAAAAGATAGGAAATTTTCTTGGCAATCCAAATTTCCGATTAGTCTTTTTATATCTTTTATAGTTTTCAATATACGGGGGAAATACCAAATTTTTGTTAAAATTTGTAAATCCCTCGTAACTTTTTTATTAATTACCGTACAAAAAGTTATAACCTATCAAAAGAAAGGAAATTTTTTTAGAACTCCAAAATTCCAATTTTTTTTTTATATCTTTTATAGTTTTCAATATACGGGGGAAATACCAAATTTTTGTTAAAATTTGTAATTCCCTCGTAACTTTTTTATTAATTACCGTACAAAAAGTTGTAACCTATTGTCACATACGATGAGAGGGCAGTTTGCCCTACATATTAATTTATTAGTTTATATTTTACTATATTGTTTTGTATTACATTTTACCAGGTCAAAGTCATTGCGTTAGATCTCAACACGTGTTTAAATAGTTTAATTTATATTCTCACGTAGAATATGAATTGGCTATAAAAGCAAGTTGTTGAGGTCGGACACGAGGAGTTCGGAGTCTAAGGTTGTCTGTAAGTGTCACCCTTCGGGGTGTCCCTAAAACAGACCCTTGGGTCTGGGCCGTTGTGACTCTTGACTTATTTTCGTGAGTAAGTGTGACATGCCACCATGTAGTTATTTGGTAAGATTAGTAAGATTATTGTTTTTAGTTATTTCATATTCATATTTTAATTATTTATTGTTATTTATTCGATAATATATTTGTTGTTTGTTTCCTGTTGTTTATCTCATCTTCGCCTTGGTTAGTTTTCTGCCTTCAGCAGGATATCTAACCAGGGGGTAGATAACCACGACCTGGGTGGGAAGTGCCGTCAGTTAGCTACCCCGCATCCCAAAACATTATGGCACATTCCCTTAATCCCCTCAGGCGTGACATGGTGGAGGTGCCGTTCTCGGATCCCTAAACTGATTCTTCCTAATCAGTTTAATTTTAACTATTCGTTGTCTTTTTTATAGCATTTTTTTTTTGCCTCATGTCACTGACGTGACATGGTGGAGGTGCCGTTCTCTGATCCCTGAACTGATTCTTCCTAATCAGTTTAATTTAAACCTTTCGTAATCATTTTTTTATAGCATGTGTTTTGCCCCATATCACTGACGTGACATGGTGGAGGTGCCGTTAGCTGTTCCTGTGAACTGTTTCTTCCTAAACAGTTCCATCTGTAAATTTCGATGCTTTTCCTATGCAAATATTTTTTCCCATGTCCCAGTTTAATTTTAACTATTCGTAGCCATTTTTCATAGCATTTTTCTTGCCTCATGCTACTGACGTACAGTGTGTTCTTTTGCACAATGTTGAGATACTTTTATACATATTTATCTTGAAGAGTTTAAAGATTGTTTTTTGATTGTTTTATGGAACTTTTAGGTGTGTATACTATTATTTGAAGTTTGCCGGTGAAATAATTGTTTTTTAGAATAATGACCTGAGTGCAGAATTTGCAGTTTTTGTGTATCTATATGTTGAATATGAGTTATTTATGTAGGTCAATTATTATGTGTGTTTTTTTCACGGTCAATCGTATTAAGTTTCAGAAATGTATACAATATTTATTGTTGATAAACAAAGACTTTCTTCAAATGAATTTGTTGTAATTTTCCAATTGTTTCTAGTGTCTTAGGTGAAGTAAAAAATATTCGTCAATGTACCCCATTCATATCTACGTTATAATATATGCCACTTTGGGAATAAATTAAATTAAATTTTCTTTAATTTTATTTTTTGTTGTATGTGTACATAGGGTACAGATAGGGTCACGGTATTAAATGTTTTATTTTATTTCTTTGTCAGCATTTAATTCCGAAATAGCAAAACTGCACACACAGCAATAATTCAAGTTCAGATTATTGACATTGAACCTTTCTTTTTAAACATCTGATTATTTATCTTCTTGGTTAGAGATTTCAAATTTTGTTAATTTAATTAGGTAGTAAATTCCGCATCTTCCTAGTATTTTTTTTTAATATGTCGTAAATTAGGAAACAGACACCAAATATTCGGTATATTCAATTTTTTTAACTTTAAACTTTAAAGTAATAAAGGTGGCATGTCAAGAGTAAGTATAGGAGTACAACGGACCAGAAACTTCGAAACTCCAAAACATCGTCGTTTTTCTATATTCTAGAGATTAGAAATTTAGTATTTTTTATCAGATTTATTGAACTTGTTTGAAAATTGTTATATATTTTTTTAAATCTTTATTAGTTTGGTACTTAAGGTTTCTATGGTATTACTTAAAAGGATTTGTTTATTGTAAAATGGGTAGTTGTTATAGAGATCAAGATCTAGAAAGAAGCGGAAGGGACAACATTTTTTTTTTTTTGATGATTTAATATTTTTGTTTTTAGATTTCAGAACAGATGACTGGGAGTCTAGTGTAGTCAACCTGTTAAGTAAAAGGCTATCATGAAAAAGTTTTAAGGTAGTATTTGACTTCTATATTTTAGGTATTTAGTTTCCTTTTTAATATTTACGAAGTTCTGCTGAGAAACAGCAGAAAATTGAATGTGCAGGAAGCACAGAAAAGTATTTTTTTTTAAGCAAAGCACCAGGATGAGCAGTTGAGGGTTCCTGCTAGTATTTTTTTTATATAATTGTTTCTGTTGAGGGTCAGCAGAAAAGTTTGTGTGCAAAGTGTACATAGAGATTTGGTGTTGTTGATGATGGTCTCTGCTAAAGGAGAGCGGAAATGTTTTAAGTGCACATGAAGCACAATAGGTGATAATATCACCAAGAAGGGCAGATGATGGTTCCTGCCAATGATATTGGATGAGTTTTTTTTTTAGGTATAATGATGTCTGCTGAGGGACAGAAGATAAATTGGTGTGCAGGGTGCACATTGTTTTATAATTGAGTTGAATAATGTCTGCTGGGAGATAGCAGACGAGTTTGTGCGCAGTGCGCATATAGTATTGTATATTTGGGGCGAGAGGTTCGCCCATGAGTTTTATACGCCATGGTCCCACAAAGAGGATTAGGACAATATGTAAAGATTTAAGTATAACACTTACTGACGAGTGTTAAAAAAAAAAGGGGGAAACTAATGTGGTAAGGTGTTCGTATAGGAAGTCAAATACCCGTATCGGTATAAGTTCAAATTTGAGTTTAATGTAAAGAATAGTAATTCCCTAATGCCCTTTCTAGGCAAATTCTAATAGTAGTTGTTTTTGTATGTTTTAGGACCGAGTTATTGTTTTGATGTTTAAATGTTTAACGGTTTCCCCACATCTACTCAAGGAAGACGCGATCCAGGAGATGCTTGCTCGGCACCAGAATTCTAGAGAGGAAGGGTCCTTCATCCTGAGTATGGTATGGGTCTTGTCTCAACAAGTAAAGAAGGTCTCCGTCGAGGTATGGAAATAGTTAGCGTCGATACTTCTATCGCAATAATAGCAGATCTTCCCAATGGATGGTAGCCATAGGTGGGAAGACTGTAGTTGTATGGTTTAAATGTATTAAAGGCGAATGAAGTAATGGAGTACTGTCTGATGTTGACCATGGGCCTCGAAAAGATGGAGCAATAGATAATGGTTGGTTTCTAAAGTAGTTGCAGACAGACCAACATACCAAAAAGGGATCCGTCTAGCCAGCGGTGGACCTGGCGTTTCTAGACGAGGGCAAGACAGGACATTCTCCGAGAAGAGCGGATTCTGATAGAAGTGTGGCGGATTATTAATTTTGTAAAACTCAGTCCTATACATACACCCCTGCAAGCCAGAGCCGAGCAAAGCCAGGGGCTGGCTTTAAGGGAAGGGGGGCATGTCACATACGATGAGAGGGCAGTTTGCCCTACATATTAATTTATTAGTTTATATTTTACTATATTGTTTTGTATTACATTTTACCAGGTCAAAGTCATTGCGTTAGATCTCAACACGTGTTTAAATAGTTTAATTTATATTCTCACGTAGAATATGAATTGGCTATAAAAGCAAGTTGTTGAGGTCGGACACGAGGAGTTCGGAGTCTAAGGTTGTCTGTAAGTGTCACCCTTCGGGGTGTCCCTAAAACAGACCCTTGGGTCTGGGCCGTTGTGACTCTTGACTTATTTTCGTGAGTAAGTGTGACATGCCACCATGTAGTTATTTGGTAAGATTAGTAAGATTATTGTTTTTAGTTATTTCATATTCATATTTTAATTATTTATTGTTATTTATTCGATAATATATTTGTTGTTTGTTTCCTGTTGTTTATCTCATCTTCCCCTTGGTTAGTTTTCTGCCTTCAGCAGGATACCTAACCAGGGGGGTTAGATAACCACGACCTGGGTGGGAAGTGCCTTCAGTAAGCTACCCCTCATCCTAAAACACTAAGGCACAATTTCCTTAATCCCCCCCAGGCGTGACACTATCAAAAGATAGGAAATTTTCTCAGCAATACAAATTTCCGATTAGTCTTTTTATATCTTTTATAGTTTTCAATATACGGGGGAAATACAAAATTTTTGTTAAAATTTGTAATTCCCTCGTAACTGTTTTTTTAATTAACGTACAAAAAGTTATAACCTATCAAAAGAAAGGAAATTTGCTCAGCAATCCAAATTTCTAATTAATGTTTTTTTATCTTATACAGTTTTCAATATACGGGCGAAATACAAATTTTTTGTTAAAATTTGTAATTCCCTCGTAACTTTTTTATTATTCACCGTACAAAAAGTTATAACCTATCAAAAGATAGGAAATTCTCTCAGCAATCCAAATATCCAATTGATCTTTTTATTTTTTTTATAGTTTTCAATATACGTGGGAAATACAAAATGTTTGTTAAAATTTGTAAATCCCTCTTAACTTGTTTATTAATTACCGTATAGAAAGTTATAACCTATTAAAAGATAGAAAATTTTCTTAAAAATTCAAAATTCCAACTAGTTTTTTCATAGCTTTTATAGTTTTCAATATACGGGGGAAATACAAAATTTTTGTTAAAATTTGTAATTCCCTCGTAACTTTTTTTTAATTACCGTACAAAAAGTTATAACCTATCAAAAGAAAGGAAATTTTTTTAGAACTCCAAAATTTCAATTATTTTTTTTATATCTTTTATAGTTTTCAATATACGAGGGAAATACCAAATTTTTGTTAAAATTTGTAATTCCCTCGTAACATTTTTATTAATTACCGTACAAAAAGTTAGAACCTATCAAAAGATAGGAAATTTTTTCAAGAATCCAAATTTTCAATTAATTTTTTTATATCTTTTATAGTTTTCAATATACGGGGTAAATACAAAATTTTTGTTAAAATTTGTAATTCCCTCGTAACTTTTTTATTATTTACCGTACAAAAAGTTATAACCTATCAAAAGATAGGAAATTCTCTCAACAATCCAAATATCCAATTAATTTGTTATATCTTTTGTAGTTTTCAATATACGGGGGAAATACAAAATTTTTGTCAAAATTTGTAAATCGCTCGTAACTTTTTTATTAATTAACGTACGAAAAGTTATAACCTATCGAAAGAAAGGAAATTTTTTATAAATCCAAAATTCCAATTAATTTTTTTATATCTTTTATGGTTTTCAATATACGGGGGAAATACCAAATTTTTGTTAAAATTTGTAAATCCCTCGTAACTTTTTTATTAATTAACGTACAAAAAGTTATAACCTATCAAGAGAAAAAAAATGTTTTTAAAAATCCAAAATTCCAATTAATTTTTTTATATCTTTTATCGTTCTTAAAAAACGGGGAAAATCCCAAATTTTTGTTAAAATTTGTAAATCCCTCGTAACTTTTTTAATAATTAACGTACAAAAAGTTATAACTATCAAAAGAAAGGAAATTTTTTTATAAATCCAAAATTCCAATTAGTTTTTTTATATCTTTAATGTTTTTCAATATACGGGGGAAATACAAAATTTTTGTTAAAATTTGTAATTCCCTCGTAACTTTTTTATTAATTACCATACAGAAAGTTATAACCTATTAAAAGATAGGAAATTTTTTTAGCAATCCAAATTTCCGATTAGTCTTTTTATATCTTTTATAGTTTTCAATATACGGAGGAAATACAAAATTTTTGTTAAAATTTGTAAATCCCTCGTAACTTTTTTATTAATTAACGTACAAAAAGTTGTAACCTATCAAAAGATAGTAAATTTTCTCAAGAATTCAAATTTTCAATTAAATTTTTTATATCTTTTATAGTTTTCAATATACGGGAAAAAAACCAAATTTTTGTTAAAATTTGAAATTTCCTGGTAACTTTTTTATTAATTACCGTACAAAAAGTTATAACCTATTAAAAGATAGGAAATTTTTTAAGCGATCCAAATTTCCGATTAATCTTTTTATATCTTTTATAGTTTTCAATATACGGGGGAAATACAAAATTTTTGTTAAAATTTGTAAATCCCTCGTAACTTTTTTATTAATTAACGTACAAAAAGTTGTAACCTATCGAAAGAAAGGAAATTTTTTTAAAAATCCAAAATTCCAATTAATTTTTTTATATCTTTTATCGTTTTTAAAAAACGGGGGAAATACCAAATTTTTGTTAAAATTTGTAAATCCCTCGTAACTTTTTTATTAATTAACGAACAGAAAGTTGTAACCTATCAAAAGATAGGAAATTTTCTTAAAAATCCAAATTTCCGATTAGTCTTTTTATATCTTTTATAGTTTTCAATATACGGGGGAAATACCAAATTTTTGTTTAAATTTGTAATTCCCTCGTAACTTTTTTATTAATTACCGTACAAAAAGTTGTAACCTATCAAAAGATAGGAAATTTTCTTAAAAATCCAAATTTTCAATTAATTTTTTTATATCTTTTATAGTTTTCAATATACAGGGGAAATCCAAAATTTTTGTTAAAATTTGTAATTCCGTCGTAACTTTTTTATTAATTACCGTACAAAAAGTTATAACCTATCAAAAGATAGGAAATTTTCTCAGCAATACAAATTTCCGATTAGTCTTTTTATATCTTTTATAGTTTTCAATATACAGGGGAAATACAAAATTTTTGTTAAAATTTGTAATTCCCTCGTAACTGTTTTTTTAATTAACGTACAAAAAGTTATAACCTATCAAAAGAAAGGAAATTTGCTCAGCAATCCAAATTTCTAATTATTTTTTTTTATCTTTTACAGTTTTCAATATACGGGGGAAATACAAAATTTTTGTTAAAATTTGTAATTCCCTCGTAACTTTTTTATTATTCACCGTACAAAAAGTTATAACCTATCAAAAGATAGGAAATTCTCTCAACAATCCAAGTATCCAATTGATTTTTTTATATCTTTTATAGTTTTCAATATACGGGGGAAATACAAAATTTTTGTTAAAATTTGAAATTTCCTCGTAACTTTTTTATTAATTACCGTACAAAAAGTTATAACCTATTAAAAGATATGAAATTTTCTTAGCATTCCAAATTTCCCTTTAGTCTTTTTATATCTTTTATAGTTTTCAATATACGTGGGAAATACAAAATGTTTGTTAAAATTTGTAATTCCCTCGTAACTGTTTTTTTAATTAACGTACAAAAAGTTATAACCTATTAAAAGAAAGAAAATTTGCTCAGCAATCCAAATTTCTAAATAATTTTTTTTTTATCTTTTATAGTTTTCAATATACGGGGGAAATACAAAATTTTTGTTAAAATTTGTAATTCCCTCGTAACTTTTTTATTAATTACCGTACAAAAAGTTATAACCTATCAAAAGATAGGAAATTTTCTTAAGAATCCAAATTTTCAATTAATTTTTTTATATCTTTTATATTTTTCAATATACGGGGGAAATACAAAATTTTTGTTAAACTTTGAAATTCCCTCGTAACTTGTTTATTAATTAACGTACAGAAAGTTATAACCTATCAAAAAAAAGGAAATTTGCTCAGCAATCCAAATTTCTAATTAATTTTTTTTTATCTTTTATAGTTTTCAATATACGGGGGAAATACCAAATTTTTGTTAAAATTTGTAATTCCCTCGTAACTTTTTTATTATTCACCGTACAAAAAGTTATAACCTATCAAAAGATAGGAAATTTTCTCGAAAATCCAAATTTTTAATTAATTTTTTTATATCTTTTATAGTTTTCAATATACGGGGGAAATACAAAATTTTTGTTAAAATTTGTAATTCCCTCGTAACTTTTTTATTAATTACCGTACAAAAAGTTATAACCTATCAAAAGATAGGAAATTTTCTCAAAAATCCAAATTTTCAATTAATTTTTTTATATCTTTTATAGATTTCAATATACGGGGGAAATACAAAATTTTTGTTAAACTTTGAAATTCCCTCGTAACTTGTTTATTAATTAACGCACAGAAAGTTATAACCTATCAAAAGAAAGAAAATTTGCTCAGCAATCCAAATTTCTAATTAATTTTTTTTTTATCTTTTATAGTTTTCAATATACGGGGGAAATACCAAATTTTTGTTAAAATTTGTAATTCCCTCGTAACTTTTTTATTAATAACCGTACAAAAAGTTATGACCTATCAAAAGATAGGAAATTTTCTCAAGAATCCAAATTTTTAATTAATTTTTTTATATCTGTTATAGTTTTCAATATACGGGGGAAATACAAAATTTTTGTTAAAATTTGTAATTCCCTCGTAACTTTTTTAAATTACCGTACAAAAAGATATAACCTATCAAAAGATAGAAAATTTTCTCAAGAATCCAAATTTTCAATTAATTTTTTTATATCTTTTATAGTTTTCAATATACGGGGGAAATACAAAATTTTTGTTAAAATTTGAAATTCTCTCGTAACTTGTTTATTAATTAACGTACAGAAAGTTATAACCTATCAAAAAAAAGGAAATTTGCTCAGCAATCCAAATTTCTAATTAATTTTTTTTTATCTTTTATAGTTTTCAATATACGGGGGAAATACAAAATTTTTGTTAGAATTTGTAATTCCCTCGTAACTTTTTTATTATTCACCGTACAAAAAGTTATAACCTATCAAAAGATAGGAAATTTTCTCGAAAATCCAAATTTTTAATTAATTTTTTTATATCTTTTATAGTTTTCAATATACGGGGGAAATACAAAATTTTTGTTAAAATTTGTAATTCCCTCGTAACTTTTTTATTAATTACCGTACAAAAAGTTATAACCTATCAAAAGATAGGAAATTTTCTCAAGAATCCAAATTTTTAATTAATTTTTTTATATCTTTTATAGATTTCAATATACGGGGGAAATACAAAATTTTTGTTAAACTTTGAAATTCCCTCGTAACTTGTTTATTAATTAACGCACAGAAAGTTATAACCTATCAAAAGAAAGAAAATTTGCTCAGCAATCCAAATTTCTAATTAATTTTTTTTTATCTTTTATAGTTTTCAATATACGGGGGAAATACCAAATTTTTGTTAAAATTTGTAATTCCCTCGTAACTTTTTTATTAATTACCGTACAAAAAGTTATAACCTATCAAAAGATAGGAAATTTTCTCAAGAATCCAAATTTTCAATTAATTTTTTTATATCTTTTATAGTTTTCAATATACGGGGGAAATACAAAATTTTTGTTAAAATTTGTAATTCCCTCGTAACTGTTTTTTTAATTAACGTACAAAAAGTTATAACCTATCAAAAGAAAGGAAATTTGCTCAGCAATCCAAATTTCTAAATAATTTTTTTTTTATCTTTTATAGTTTTCAATATACGGGGGAAATACAAAATTTTTGTTAAAATTTGTAATTCCCTCGTAACTTTTTTATTAATTACCGTACAAAAAGTTATAACCTATCAAAAGAAAGGAAATTTGCTCAGCAATCCAAATTTCTAATTAACTTTTTTTTTATCTTTTATAGTTTTCAATATACGGGGGAAATACAAAATTTTTGTTAAAATTTGTAATTCCCTCGTAACATTTTTATTAATTACCGTACAAAAAGTTATAACCTATCAAAAGATAGGAAATTTTCTCAAGAATCCAAATTTTCAATTAATTTTTTTATATCTTTTATAGATTTCAATATACGGGGGAAATACAAAATTTTTGTTAAACTTTGAAATTCCCTCGTAACTTTTTTATTAATTACCGTACAAAAAGTTATAACCTATCAAAAGATAGGAAATTTTCTCGAAAATCCAAATTTTTAATTAATTTTTTTATATCTTTTATAGTTTTTAATATACGGGGGAAATACAAAATTTTTGTTAAAATTTGTAATTCCCTCGTAACTTTTTTATTAATTACCGTACAAAAAGTTATAACCTATCAAAAGATAGGAAATTTTCTCAAGAATCCAAATTTTCAATTAATTTTTTTATATCTTTTATAGTTTTCAATATACGGGGGAAATACAAAATTTTTGTTAAAATTTGTAATTCCCTCGTAACTGTTTTTTTAATTAACGTACAAAAAGTTATAACCTATCAAAAGAAAGGAAATTTGCTCAGCAATCCAAATTTCTAAATAATTTTTTTTTTTATCTTTTATAGTTTTTAATATACGGGGGAAATACAAAATTTTTGTTAAAATTTGTAATTCCCTCGTAACTTTTTTATTAATTACCGTACAAAAAGTTATAACCTATCAAAAGAAAGGAAATTTGCTCAGCAATCCAAATTTCTAATTAACTTTTTTTTTATCTTTTATAGTTTTTAATATACGGGGGAAATACAAAATTTTTGTTAAAATTTGTAATTCCCTCGTAACTTTTTTATTAATTACCGTACAAAAAGTTATAACCTATCAAAGGATAGAAAATTTTCTCAAGAATCCAAATTTTCAATTAATTTTTTTATATCTTTTATAGATTTCAATATACGGGGGAAATACAAAAGTTTTGTTAAACTTTGAAATTCCCTCGTAACTTTTTTATTAATTACCGTACAAAAAGTTATAACCTATCAAAAGATAGGAAATTTTCTCGAAAATCCAAATTTTTAATTAATTTTTTTATATCTTTTATAGTTTTCAATATACGGGGGAAATACAAAATTTTTGTTAAAATTTGTAATTCCCTCGTAACTTTTTTATTAATTACCGTACAAAAAGTTATAACCTATCAAAAGATAGGAAATTTTCTCAAGAATCCAAATTTTCAATTAATTTTTTTATATCTTTTATAGTTTTCAATATACGGGGGAAATACAAAATTTTTGTTAAAATTTGTAATTCCCTCGTAACTGTTTTTTTAATTAACGTACAAAAAGTTATAACCTATCAAAAGAAAGGAAATTTGCTCAGCAATCCAAATTTCTAAATAATTTTTTTTTTTATCTTTTATAGTTTTCAATATACGGGGGAAATACAAAATTTTTGTTAAAATTTGTAATTCCCTCGTAACTTTTTATATTAATTACCGTACAAAAAGTTATAACCTATCAAAAGAAAGGAAATTTGCTCAGCAATCCAAATTTCTAATTAACTTTTTTTTTATCTTTTATAGTTTTCAATATACGGGGGAAATACAAAATTTTTGTTAAAATTTGTAATTCCCTCGTAACTTTTTTATTAATTACCGTACAAAAAGTTATAACCTATCAAAAGATAGGAAATTTTCTCAAGAATCCAAATTTTCAATTAATTTTTTTATATCTTTTATAGATTTCAATATACGGGGGAAATACAAAATTTTTGTTAAACTTTGAAATCCCTCGTAACTTGTTTATTAATTAACGCACAGAAAGTTATAACCTATCAAAAGAAAAAAAATTTGCTCATTAATCCAAATTTCTAATTATTTTTTTTTTTATCTTTTATAGTTTTCAATATACGGGGGAAATACCAAATTTTTGTTAAAATTTGTAATTCCCTCGTAACTTTTTTATTTATTACCGTACAAAAAGTAATAACCTATCAAAAGATAGGAAATTTTCTCAAGAATCCAAATTTTCAATTAATTTTTTTATATCTTTTATAGTTTTCAATATACGGGGGAAATACAAAATTTTTGTTAAAATTTGTAATTCCCTCGTAACTGTTTTTTTAATTAACGTACAAAAAGTTATAACCTATCAAAAGAAAGGAAATTTGCTCAGCAATCCAAATTTCTAAATAATTTTTTTTTATCTTTTATAGTTTTCAATATACGGGGGAAATACAAAATTTTTGTTAAAATTTGTAATTCCCTCGTAACTTTTTTATTAATTACCGTACAAAAAGTTATAACCTATCAAAAGATAGGAAATTTTCTCGAAAATCCAAATTTTTAATTAATTTTTTTATATCTTTTATAGTTTTTAATATACGGGGGAAATACAAAATTTTTGTTAAAATTTGTAATTCCCTCGTAACTTTTTTATTAATTACCGTACAAAAAGTTATAACCTATCAAAAGATAGGAAATTTTCTCAAGAATCCAAATTTTCAATTAATTTTTTTATATCTTTTATAGATTTCAATATACGGGGGAAATACAAAATTTTTGTTAAACTTTGAAATTCCCTCGTAACTTGTTTATTAATTAACGCACAGAAAGTTATAACCTATCAAAAGAAAGAAAATTTGCTCAGCAATCCAAATTTCTAATAAATTTTTTTTTTATCTTTTATAGTTTTCAATATACGGGGGAAATACCAAATTTTTGTTAAAATTTGTAATTCCCTCGTAACTTTTTTATTAATTACCGTACAAAAAGTTATAACCTATCAAAAGATAGGAAATTTTCTCAAGAATCCAAATTTTCAATTAATTTTTTTATATCTTTTATAGTTTTTAATATACGGGGGAAATACAAAATTTTTGTTAAAATTTGTAATTCCCTCGTAACTGTTTTTTTAATTAACGTACAAAAAGTTATAACCTATCAAAAGAAAGGAAATTTGCTCAGCAATCCAAATTTCTAAATAATTTTTTTTTTTATCTTTTATAGTTTTCAATATACGGGGGAAATACAAAATTTTTGTTAAAATTTGTAATTCCCTCGTAACTTTTTTATTAATTACCGTACAAAAAGTTATAACCTATCAAAAGAAAGGAAATTTGCTCAGCAATCCAAATTTCTAATTAACTTTTTTTTATCTTTTATAGTTTTCAATATACGGGGGAAATACAAAATTTTTGTTAAAATTTGTAATTCCCTCGTAACTTTTTTATTAATTACCGTACAAAAAGTTATAACCTATCAAAAGATAGGAAATTTTCTCAAGAATCCAAATTTTCAATTAATTTTTTTATATCTTTTATAGATTTCAATATACGGGGGAAATACAAAATTTTTGTTAAACTTTGAAATTCCCTCCTAACTTGTTTATTAATTAACGCACAGAAAGTTATAACCTATCAAAAGAAAGAAAATTTGCTCAGCAATCCAAATTTCTAATTAATTTTTTTTTTATCTTTTATAGTTTTCAATATACGGGGGAAATACCAAATTTTTGTTAAAATTTATAATTCCCTCGTAACTTTTTTATTAATTACCGTACAAAAAGTTATAACCTATCAAAGGATAGGAAATTTTCTCAAGAATCCAAATTTTCAATTAATTTTTTTATATCTTTTATAGTTTTCAATATACGGGGGAAATACAAAATTTTTGTTAAAATTTGTAATTCCCTCGTAACTGTTTTTTTAATTAACCTACAAAAAGTTATAACCTATCAAAAGAAAGGAAATTTGCTCAGCAATCCAAATTTCTAAATAATTTTTTTTTTTATCTTTTATAGTTTTCAATATACGGGGGAAATACAAAATTTTTGTTAAAATTTGTAATTCCCTCGTAACTTTTTTATTAATTACCGTACAAAAAGTTATAACCTATCAAAAGAAAGGAAATTTGCTCAGCAATCCAAATTTATAATTAACTTTTTTTTTATCTGTTATAGTTTTCAATATACGGGGGAAATACAAAATTTTTGTTAAAATTTGTAATTCCCTCGTAACTTTTTTATTAATTACCGTACAAAAAGTTATAACCTATCAAAAGAAAGGAAATTTGCTCAGCAATCCAAATTTCTAATTAACTTTTTTTTTATCTTTTATAGTTTTTAATATACGGGGGAAATACAAAATTTTTGTTAAAATTTGTAATTCCCTCGTAACTTTTTTATTAATTACCGTACAAAAAGTTATAACCTATCAAAGGATAGAAAATTTTCTCAAGAATCCAAATTTTCAATTAATTTTTTTATATCTTTTATAGATTTCAATATACGGGGGAAATACAAAAGTTTTGTTAAACTTTGAAATTCCCTCGTAACTTTTTTATTAATTACCGTACAAAAAGTTATAACCTATCAAAAGATAGGAAATTTTCTCGAAAATCCAAATTTTTAATTAATTTTTTTATATCTTTTATAGTTTTCAATATACGGGGGAAATACAAAATTTTTGTTAAAATTTGTAATTCCCTCGTAACTTTTTTATTAATTACCGTACAAAAAGTTATAACCTATCAAAAGATAGGAAATTTTCTCAAGAATCCAAATTTTCAATTAATTTTTTTATATCTTTTATAGTTTTCAATATACGGGGGAAATACAAAATTTTTGTTAAAATTTGTAATTCCCTCGTAACTGTTTTTTTAATTAACGTACAAAAAGTTATAACCTATCAAAAGAAAGGAAATTTGCTCAGCAATCCAAATTTCTAAATAATTTTTTTTTTTATCTTTTATAGTTTTTAATATACGGGGGAAATACAAAATTTTTGTTAAAATTTGTAATTCCCTCGTAACTTTTTTATTAATTACCGTACAAAAAGTTATAACCTATCAAAAGAAAGGAAATTTGCTCAGCAATCCAAATTTCTAATTAACTTTTTTTTTATCTTTTATAGTTTTTAATATACTGGGGAAATACAAAATTTTTGTTAAAATTTGTAATTCCCTCGTAACTTTTTTATTAATTACCGTACAAAAAGTTATAACCTATCAAAGGATAGAAAATTTTCTCAAGAATCCAAATTTTCAATTAATTTTTTTATATCTTTTATAGATTTCAATATACGGGGGAAATACAAAAGTTTTGTTAAACTTTGAAATTCCCTCGTAACTTTTTTATTAATTACCGTACAAAAAGTTATAACCTATCAAAAGATAGGAAATTTTCTCGAAAATCCAAATTTTTAATTAATTTTTTTATATCTTTTATAGTTTTCAATATACGGGGGAAATACAAAATTTTTGTTAAAATTTGTAATTCCCTCGTAACTTTTTTATTAATTACCGTACAAAAAGTTATAACCTATCAAAAGATAGGAAATTTTCTCAAGAATCCAAATTTTCAATTAATTTTTTTATATCTTTTATAGTTTTCAATATACGGGGGAAATACAAAATTTTTGTTAAAATTTGTAATTCCCTCGTAACTGTTTTTTTAATTAACGTACAAAAAGTTATAACCTATCAAAAGAAAGGAAATTTGCTCAGCAATCCAAATTTCTAAATAATTTTTTTTTTTATCTTTTATAGTTTTCAATATACGGGGGAAATACAAAATTTTTGTTAAAATTTGTAATTCCCTCGTAACTTTTTATATTAATTACCGTACAAAAAGTTATAACCTATCAAAAGAAAGGAAATTTGCTCAGCAATCCAAATTTCTAATTAACTTTTTTTTTATCTTTTATAGTTTTCAATATACGGGGGAAATACAAAATTTTTGTTAAAATTTGTAATTCCCTCGTAACTTTTTTATTAATTACCGTACAAAAAGTTATAACCTATCAAAAGATAGGAAATTTTCTCAAGAATCCAAATTTTCAATTAATTTTTTTATATCTTTTATAGATTTCAATATACGGGGGAAATACAAAATTTTTGTTAAACTTTGAAATCCCTCGTAACTTGTTTATTAATTAACGCACAGAAAGTTATAACCTATCAAAAGAAAAAAAATTTGCTCATTAATCCAAATTTCTAATTATTTTTTTTTTATCTTTTATAGTTTTCAATATACGGGGGAAATACCAAATTTTTGTTAAAATTTGTAATTCCCTCGTAACTTTTTTATTAATTACCGTACAAAAAGTAATAACCTATCAAAAGATAGGAAATTTTCTCAAGAATCCAAATTTTCAATTAATTTTTTTATATCTTTTATAGTTTTTAATATACGGGGGAAATACAAAATTTTTGTTAAAATTTGTAATTCCCTCGTAACTGTTTTTTTAATTAACGTACAAAAAGTTATAACCTATCAAAAGAAAGGAAATTTGCTCAGCAATCCAAATTTCTAAATAATTTTTTTTTTTATCTTTTATAGTTTTCAATATACGGGGGAAATACAAAATTTTTGTTAAAATTTGTAATTCCCTCGTAACTTTTTTATTAATTACCGTACAAAAAGTTATAACCTATCAAAAGAAAGGAAATTTGCTCAGCAATCCAAATTTCTAATTAACTTTTTTTTATCTTTTATAGTTTTCAATATACGGGGGAAATACAAAATTTTTGTTAAAATTTGTAATTCCCTCGTAACTTTTTTATTAATTACCGTACAAAAAGTTATAACCTATCAAAAGATAGGAAATTTTCTCAAGAATCCAAATTTTCAATTAATTTTTTTATATCTTTTATAGATTTCAATATACGGGGGAAATACAAAATTTTTGTTAAACTTTGAAATTCCCTCCTAACTTGTTTATTAATTAACGCACAGAAAGTTATAACCTATCAAAAGAAAGAAAATTTGCTCAGCAATCCAAATTTCTAATTAATTTTTTTTTTATCTTTTATAGTTTTCAATATACGGGGGAAATACCAAATTTTTGTTAAAATTTATAATTCCCTCGTAACTTTTTTATTAATTACCGTACAAAAAGTTATAACCTATCAAAGGATAGGAAATTTTCTCAAGAATCCAAATTTTCAATTAATTTTTTTATATCTTTTATAGTTTTCAATATACGGGGGAAATACAAAATTTTTGTTAAAATTTGTAATTCCCTCGTAACTGTTTTTTTAATTAACCTACAAAAAGTTATAACCTATCAAAAGAAAGGAAATTTGCTCAGCAATCCAAATTTCTAAATAATTTTTTTTTTTATCTTTTATAGTTTTCAATATACGGGGGAAATACAAAATTTTTGTTAAAATTTGTAATTCCCTCGTAACTTTTTTATTAATTACCGTACAAAAAGTTATAACCTATCAAAAGAAAGGAAATTTGCTCAGCAATCCAAATTTATAATTAACTTTTTTTTTATCTGTTATAGTTTTCAATATACGGATGAAATACAAAATTTTTGTTAAAATTTGTAATTCCCTCGTAACTTTTTTAAATTACCGTACAAAAAGTTATAACCTATCAAAAGATAGGAAATTTTCTCAAGAATCCAAATTTTCAATTAATTTTTTATATCTTTTATAGTTTTCAATATACGGGGGAAATACAAAATTTTTGTTAAAATTTGTAATTCCCTCGTAACTTTTTTATTATTTACCTTACAAAAAGTTATAACCTATCAAACAATAGGAAATTCTCTCAACAATCCAAATATCCAATTAATTTTTTTATATCTTGTATAGTTTTCAATATACGGGGGAAATACAAAATTTTTGTTAAAATTTGAAATTCCTCGTAACTTTTTTATTAATTACCGTACAAAAAGTTGTAACCTATTAAAAGATAGGAAATTTTCTTGGCAATCCAAATTTCCGATTAGTCTTTTTATATCTTTTATAGTTTTCAATATACGGGGGAAATACCAAATTTTTGTTAAAATTTGTAAATCCCTCGTAACTTTTTTATTAATTACCGTACAAAAAGTTATAACCTATCAAAAGAAAGGAAATTTTTTTAGAACTCCAAAATTCCAATTTTTTTTTTTATATCTTTTATAGTTTTCAATATACGGGGGAAATACCAAATTTTTGTTAAAATTTGTAATTCCCTCGTAACTTTTTTATTAATTACCGTACAAAAAGTTGTAACCTATCAAAAGATAGGAAATTTTCTCAGCAATACAAATTTCCGATTAGTCTTTTTATATCTTTTATAGTTTTCAATATACGGGGGAAATACAAAATTTTTGTTAAAATTTGTAATTCCCTCGTAACTGTTTTTTTAATTAACGTACAAAAAGTTATAACCTATCAAAAAAAAGGAAATTTGCTCAGCAATCCAAATTTCTAATTAATGTTTTTTTATCTTATACAGTTTTCAATATACGGGCGAAATACAAATTTTTTGTTAAAATTTGTAATTCCCTCGTAACTTTTTTATTATTCACCGTACAAAAAGTTATAACCTATCAAAAGATAGGAAATTCTCTCAGCAATCCAAATATCCAATTGATCTTTTTAAATCTTTTATAGTTTTCAATATACGTGGGAAATACAAAATGTTTGTTCAAATTTGTAAATCCCTCACAACTTGTTTATTAATTAACGTATAGAAAGTTATAACCTATTAAAAGATAGAAAATTTTCTTAAAAATTCAAAATTCCAACTAGTTTTTTCATATCTTTTATAGTTTTCAATATACGGGGGAAATACCAAATTTTTGTTAAAATTTGTAAATCCCTCGTAACTTGTTTATTAATTAACGTATAGAAAGTTATAACCTATTAAAAGATAGAAAATTTTCTTAAAAATTCAAAATTCCAACTAGTTTTTTCATAGCTTTTATAGTTTTCAATATACGGGGGAAATACAAAATTTTTGTTAAAATTTGTAATTCCCTCGTAACTTTTTTTTAATTACCGTACAAAAAGTTATAACCTATCAAAAGAAAGGAAATTTTTTTAGAACTCCAAAATTTCAATTATTTTTTTTATATCTTTTATAGTTTTCAATATACGAGGGAAATACCAAATTTTTGTTAAAATTTGTAATTCCCTCGTAACATTTTTATTATTTACCGTACAAAAAGTTATAACCTATCAAAAGATAGGAAATTCTCTCAACAATCCAAATATCCAATTAATTTGTTATATCTTTTGTAGTTTTCAATATACGGGGGAAATACAAAATTTTTGTCAAAATTTGTAAATCCCTCGTAACTTTTTTATTAATTAATGTACAAAAAGTTATAACCTATCGATAGAAGGGAAATTTTTTTAAAAATCCAAAATTCCAATTAATTTTTTTATATCTTTTATAGTTTTTAATATACGGGGGAAATACCAAATTTTTGTTAAAATTTGTAATTCCCTCGTAACTTTTTTATTAATTACCGTACAAAAAGTTATAACCTATCAAAAGATAGAAAATTCTCTCAACAATTTAAATATCCAATTAATTTTTTTATATCTTTTGTTGTTTTTAATATTCGGGGGGAAATACAAAATTTTTGTTAAAATTTGAAATTACCTCGTAACTTTTTTATTAATTACCGTACAAAAAGTTATAACCTATTAAAAGATAGGAAATTTTTTTAGCAATCCAAATTTTTGATTAGTCTTTTTATATCTTTTATAGTTTTCAATATACAGGGGAAATACAAAATTTTTGTTAAAATTTGTAAATCGCTCGTAACTTTTTTATTAATTAACGTACAAAAAGTTATAACCTATCGAAAGAAAGGAAATTTTTTATTAATCCAAAATTCCAATTAATTTTTTTATATCTTTTATAGTTTTCAATATACGGGGGAAATACCAAATTTTTGTTAAAATTTGTAAATCCCTCGTAACTTTTTTATTAATTAACGTACAAAAAGTTATAACCTATCAAGAGAAAAAAAATGTTTTTAAAAATCCAAAATTCCAATTAATTTTTTTATATCTTTTATCGTTCTTAAAAAACGGGGAAAATCCCAAATTTTTGTTAAAATTTGTAAATCCCTCGTAACTTTTTTAATAATTAACGTACAAAAAGTTATAACTATCAAAAGAAAGGAAATTTTTTTATAAATCCAAAATTCCAATTAGTTTTTTTATATCTTTAATGTTTTTCAATATACGGGGGAAATACAAAATTTTTGTTAAAATTTGTAATTCCCTCGTAACTTTTTTATTAATTACCATACAGAAAGTTATAACCTATTAAAAGATAGGAAATTTTTTTAGCAATCCAAATTTCCGATTAGTCTTTTTATATCTTTTATAGTTTTCAATATACGGAGGAAATACAAAATTTTTGTTAAAATTTGTAAATCCCTCGTAACTTTTTTATTAACTAACGTACAAAAAGTTGTAACCTATCAAAAGATAGTAAATTTTCTCAAGAATTCAAATTTTCAATTAAATTTTTTATATCTTTTATAGTTTTCAATATACGGGAAAAAAACCAAATTTTTGTTAAAATTTGAAATTTCCTGGTAACTTTTTTATTAATTACCGTACAAAAAGTTATAACCTATTAAAAGATAGGAAATTTTTTAAGCGATCCAAATTTCCGATTAATCTTTTTATATCTTTTATAGTTTTCAATATACGGGGGAAATACAAAATTTTTGTTAAAATTTGTAAATCCCTCGTAACTTTTTTATTAATTAACGTACAAAAAGTTGTAACCTATCGAAAGAAAGGAAATTTTTTTAAAAATCCAAAATTCCAATTAATTTTTTTATATCTTTTATCGTTTTTAAAAAACGGGGGAAATACCAAATTTTTGTTAAAATTTGTAAATCCCTCGTAACTTTTTTATTAATTAACGAACAGAAAGTTGTAACCTATCAAAAGATAGGAAATTTTCTTAAAAATCCAAATTTCCGATTAGTCTTTTTATATCTTTTATAGTTTTCAATATACGGGGGAAATACCAAATTTTTGTTAAAATTTGTATTTCCCTCGTAACTTTTTTATTAATTACCGTACAAAAAGTTGTAACCTATCAAAAGATAGAAAATTTTCTTAAAAATCCAAATTTTCAATTAATTTTTTTATATCTTTTATAGTTTTCAATATACAGGGGAAATCCAAAATTTTTGTTAAAATTTGTAATTCCGTCGTAACTTTTTTATTAATTACCGTACAAAAAGTTATAACCTATCAAAAGATAGGAAATTTTCTCAGCAATACAAATTTCCGATTAGTCTTTTTATATCTTTTATAGTTTTCAATATACAGGGGAAATACAAAATTTTTGTTAAAATTTGTAATTCCCTCGTAACTGTTTTTTTAATTAACGTACAAAAAGTAATAACCTATCAAAAGAAAGGAAATTTGCTCAGCAATCCAAATTTCTAATTATTTTTTTTTATCTTTTACAGTTTTCAATATACGGGGGAAATACAAAATTTTTGTTAAAATTTGTAATTCCCTCGTAACTTTTTTATTATTCACCGTACAAAAAGTTATAACCTATCAAAAGATAGGAAATTCTCTCAACAATCCAAGTATCCAATTGATTTTTTTATATCTTTTATAGTTTTCAATATACGGGGGAAATACAAAATTTTTGTTAAAATTTGAAATTTCCTCGTAACTTTTTTATTAATTACCGTACAAAAAGTTATAACCTATTAAAAGATATGAAATTTTCTTAGCATTCCAAATTTCCCTTTAGTCTTTTTATATCTTTTATAGTTTTCAATATACGTGGGAAATACAAAATGTTTGTTAAAATTTGTAATTCCCTCGTAACTGTTTTTTTAATTAACGTACAAAAAGTTATAACCTATTAAAAGAAAGAAAATTTGCTCAGCAATCCAAATTTCTAAATAATTTTTTTTTTATCTTTTATAGTTTTCAATATACGGGGGAAATACAAAATTTTTGTTAAAATTTGTAATTCCCTCGTAACTTTTTTATTAATTACCGTACAAAAAGTTATAACCTATTAAAAGATAGGAAATTTTCTTAAGAATCCAAATTTTCAATTAATTTTTTTATATCTTTTATATTTTTCAATATACGGGGGAAATACAAAATTTTTGTTAAACTTTGAAATTCCCTCGTAACTTGTTTATTAATTAACGTACAGAAAGTTATAACCTATCAAAAAAAAGGAAATTTGCTCAGCAATCCAAATTTCTAATTAATTTTTTTTTATCTTTTATAGTTTTCAATATACGGGGGAAATACCAAATTTTTGTTAAAATTTGTAATTCCCTCGTAACTTTTTTATTATTCACCGTACAAAAAGTTATAACCTATCAAAAGATAGGAAATTTTCTCGAAAATCCAAATTTTTAATTAATTTTTTTATATCTTTTATAGTTTTCAATATACGGGGGAAATACAAAATTTTTGTTAAAATTTGTAATTCCCTCGTAACTTTTTTATTAATTACCGTACAAAAAGTTATAACCTATCAAAAGATAGGAAATTTTCTCAAGAATCCAAATTTTTAATTAATTTTTTTATATCTTTTATAGATTTCAATATACGGGGGAAATACAAAATTTTTGTTAAACTTTGAAATTCCCTCGTAACTTGTTTATTAATTAACGCACAGAAAGTTATAACCTATCAAAAGAAAGAAAATTTGCTCAGCAATCCAAATTTCTAATTAATTTTTTTTTATCTTTTATAGTTTTCAATATACGGGGGAAATACCAAATTTTTGTTAAAATTTGTAATTCACTCGTAACTTTTTTATTAATTACCGTACAAAAAGTTATGACCTATCAAAAGATAGGAAATTTTCTCAAGAATCCAAATTTTTAATTAATTTTTTTATATCTTTTATAGTTTTCAATATACGGGGGAAATACAAAATTTTTGTTAAAATTTGTAATTCCCTCGTAACTGTTTTTTTAATTAACGTACAAAAAGTTATAACCTATCAAAAGAAAGGAAATTTGCTCAGCAATCCAAATTTCTAAATAATTTTTTTTTATCTTTTATAGTTTTCAATATACGGGGGAAATACAAAATTTTTGTTAAAATTTGTAATTCCCTCGTAACTTTTTTTTAATTACCGTACAAAAAGTTATAACCTATCAAAAGAAAGGAAATTTTTTTAGAACTCCAAAATTTGAATTATTTTTTTTATATCTTTTATAGTTTTCAATATACGAGGGAAATACCAAATTTTTGTTAAAATTTGTAATTCCCTCGTAACATTTTTATTAATTACCGTACAAAAAGTTAGCACCTATCAAAAGATAGGAAATTTTTTTAAGAATCCAAATTTTCAATTAATTTTTTTATATCTTTTATAGTTTTCAATATACGGGGTAAATACAAAATTTTTGTTAAAATTTGTAATTCCCTCGTAACTTTTTTATTATTTACCGTACAAAAAGTTATAACCTATCAAAAGATAGGAAATTCTCTCAACAATCCAAATATCCAATTAATTTGTTATATCTTTTGTAGTTTTCAATATACGGGGGAAATACAAAATTTTTGTTAAAATTTGTAAATCCCTCGTAACTTTTTTATTAATTAATGTACAAAAAGTTATAACCTATCGATAGAAGGGAAATTTTTTTAAAAATCCAAAATTCCAATTAATTTTTTTATATCTTTTATAGTTTTTAATATACGGGGGAAATACCAAATTTTTGTTAAAATTTGTAATTCCCTCGTAACTTTTTTATTAATTACCGTACAAAAAGTTATAACCTATCAAAAGATAGAAAATTCTCTCAACAATTTAAATATCCAATTAATTTTTTTATATCTTTTGTTGTTTTTAATATTCGGGGGGAAATACAAAATTTTTGTTAAAATTTAAAATTACCTCGTAACTTTTTTATTAATTACCGTACAAAAAGTTATAACCTATTAAAAGATAGGAAATTTTTTTAGCAATCCAAATTTTTGATTAGTCTTTTTATATCTTTTATAGTTTTCAATATACAGGGGAAATACAAAATTTTTGTTAAAATTTGTAAATCGCTCGTAACTTTTTTATTAATTAACGTACAAAAAGTTATAACCTATCGAAAGAAAGGAAATTTTTTATAAATCCAAAATTCCAATTAATTTTTTTATATCTTTTATAGTTTTCAATATACGGGGGAAATACCAAATTTTTGTTAAAATTTGTAAATCCCTCGTAACTTTTTTATTAATTAACGTACAAAAAGTTATAACCTATCAAGAGAAAAAAAATGTTTTTAAAAATCCAAAATTCCAATTAATTTTTTTATATCTTTTATCGTTCTTAAAAAACGGGGAAAATCCCAAATTTTTGTTAAAATTTGTAAATCCCTCGTAACTTTTTTAATAATTAACGTACAAAAAGTTATAACTATCAAAAGAAAGGAAATTTTTTTATAAATCCAAAATTCCAATTAGTTTTTTTATATCTTTAATGTTTTTGAATATACGGGGGAAATACAAAATTTTTGTTAAAATTTGTAATTCCCTCGTAACTTTTTTATTAATTACCATACAGAAAGTTATAACCTATTAAAAGATAGGAATTTTTTTTAGCAATCCAAATTTCCGATTAGTCTTTTTATATCTTTTATAGTTTTCAATATACGGAGGAAATACAAAATTTTTGTTAAAATTTGTAAATCCCTCGTAACTTTTTTATTAATTAACGTACAAAAAGTTGTAACCTATCAAAAGATAGTAAATTTTCTCAAGAATTCAAATTTTTAATTAAATTTTTTATATCTTTTATAGTTTTCAATATACGGGAAAAAAACCAAATTTTTGTTAAAATTTGAAATTTCCTGGTAACTTTTTTATTAATTACCGTACAAAAAGTTATAACCTATTAAAAGATAGGAAATTTTTTAAGCGATCCAAATTTCCGATTAATCTTTTTATATCTTTTATAGTTTTCAATATACGGGGGAAATACAAAATTTTTGTTAAAATTTTTAAATCCCTCGTAACTTTTTTATTAATTAACGTACAAAAAGTTGTAACCTATCGAAAAAAAGGAAATTTTTTTAAAAATCCAAAATTCCAATTAATTTTTTTATATCTTTTATCGTTTTTAAAAAACGGGGGAAATACCAAATTTTTGTTAAAATTTGTAAATCCCTCGTAACTTTTTTATTAATTAACGAACAGAAAGTTGTAACCTATCAAAAGATAGGAAATTTTCTTAAAAATCCAAATTTCCGATTAGTCTTTTTATATCTTTTATAGTTTTCAATATACGGAGGAAATACAAAATTTTTGTTAAAATTTGTAAATCCCTCGTAACTTTTTTATTAATTAACGTACAAAAAGTTGTAACCTATCAAAAGATAGTAAATTTTCTCAAGAATTCAAATTTTCAATTAAATTTTTTATATCTTTTATAGTTTTCAATATACGGGAAAAAAACCAAATTTTTGTTAAAATTTGAAATTTCCTGGTAACTTTTTTAATAATTAACGTACAAAAAGTTATAACTATCAAAAGAAAGGAAATTTTTTTATAAATCCAAAATTCCAATTAGTTTTTTTATATCTTTAATGTTTTTCAATATACGGGGGAAATACAAAATTTTTGTTAAAATTTGTAATTCCCTCGTAACTTTTTTATTAATTACCATACAGAAAGTTATAACCTATTAAAAGATAGGAAATTTTTTAAGCGATCCAAATTTCCGATTAATCTTTTTATATCTTTTATAGTTTTCAATATACGGGGGAAATACAAAATTTTTGTTAAAATTTGTAAATCCCTCGTAACTTTTTTATTAATTAACGTACAAAAAGTTGTAACCTATCGAAAGAAAGGAAATTTTTTTAAAAATCCAAAATTCCAATTAATTTTTTTATATCTTTTATCGTTTTTAAAAAACGGGGGAAATACCAAATTTTTGTTAAAATTTGTAAATCCCTCGTAACTTTTTTATTAATTAACGAACAGAAAGTTGTAACCTATCAAAAGATAGGAAATTTTCTTAAAAATCCAAATTTCCGATTAGTCTTTTTATATCTTTTATAGTTTTCAATATACGGGGGAAATACCAAATTTTTGTTAAAATTTGTAATTCCCTCGTAACTTTTTTATTAATTACCGTACAAAAAGTTGTAACCTATCAAAAGATAGGAAATTTTCTTAAGAATCCAAATTTTCAATTAATTTTTTTATATCTTTTATAGTTTTCAATATACAGGGGAAATCCAAAATTTTTGTTAAAATTTGTAATTCCGTCGTAACTTTTTTATTAATTACCGTACAAAAAGTTATAACCTATCAAAAGATAGAAAATTTTCTCAGCAATACAAATTTCCGATTAGTCTTTTTATATCTTTTATAGTTTTCAATATACAGGGGAAATACAAAATTTTTGTTAAAATTTGTAATTCCCTCGTAACTGTTTTTTTAATTAACGTACAAAAAGTTATAACCTATCAAAAGAAAGGAAATTTGCTCAGCAATCCAAATTTCTAATTATTTTTTTTTATCTTTTACAGTTTTCAATATACGGGGGAAATACAAAATTTTTGTTAAAATTTGTAATTCCCTCGTAACTTTTTTATTATTCACCGTACAAAAAAGTTATAACCTATCAAAAGATAGGAAATTCTCTCAACAATCCAAGTATCCAATTGATTTTTTTATATCTTTTATAGTTTTCAATATACGGGGGAAATACAAAATTTTTGTTAAAATTTGAAATTTCCTCGTAACTTTTTTATTAATTACCGTACAAAAAGTTATAACCTATTAAAAGATATGAAATTTTCTTAGCATTCCAAATTTCCCTTTAGTCTTTTTATATCTTTTATAGTTTTCAATATACGTGGGAAATACAAAATGTTTGTTAAAATTTGTAATTCCCTCGTAACTGTTTTTTTAATTAACGTACAAAAAGTTATAACCTATTAAAAGAAAGAAAATTTGCTCAGCAATCCAAATTTCTAAATAATTTTTTTTTTATCTTTTATAGTTTTCAATATACGGGGGAAATACACATTTTTGTTAAAATTTGTAATTCCCTCGTAACTTTTTTATTAATTACCGTACAAAAAGTTATAACCTATCAAAAGATAGGAAATTTTCTTAAGAATCCAAATTTTCAATTAATTTTTTTATATCTCTTATATTTTTCAATATACGGGGGAAATACAAAATTTTTGTTAAACTTTGAAATTCCCTCGTAACTTGTTTATTAATAAACGTACAGAAAGTTATAACCTATCAAAAAAAAGGAAATTTGCTCAGCAATCCAAATTTCTAATTATTTTTTTTTTATCTTTTATAGTTTTCAATATACGGGGGAAATACCAAATTTTTGTTAAAATTTGTAATTCCCTCGTAACTTTTTTATTATTCACCGTACAAAAAGTTATAACCTATCAAAAGATAGGAAATTTTCTCGAAAATCCAAATTTTTAATTAATTTTTTTATATCTTTTATAGTTTTCAATATACGGGGGAAATACAAAATTTTTGTTAAAATTTGTAATTCCCTCGTAACTTTTTTATTAATTACCGTACAAAAAGTTATAACCTATCAAAAGATAGGAAATTTTCTCAAGAATCCAAATTTTCAATTAATTTTTTTATATCTTTTATAGATTTCAATATACGGGGGAAATACAAAATTTTGTTAAACTTTGAAATTCCCTCGTAACTTGTTAATTAATTAACGCACAGAAAGTTATAACCTATCAAAAGAAAGAAAATTTGCTCAGCAATCCAAATTTCTAATTAATTTTTTTTTTATCTTTTATAGTTTTCAATATACGGGGGAAATACCAAATTTTTGTTAAAATTTGTAATTCCCTCGTAACTTTTTTATTAATTACCGTACAAAAAGTTATGACCTATCAAAAGATAGGAAATTTTCTCAAGAATCCAAATTTTTAATTAATTTTTTTATATCTTTTATAGTTTTCAATATACGGGGGAAATACAAAATTTTTGTTAAAATTTGTAATTCCCTCGTAACTGTTTTTTTAATTAACGTACAAAAAGTTATAACCTATCAAAAGAAAGGAAATTTGCTCAGCAATCCAAATTTCTAAATAATTTTTTTTTTTATTTTTTATAGTTTTCAATATACGGGGGAAATACAAAATTTTTGTTAAAATTTGTAATTCCCTCGTAACTTTTTTATTAATTACCGTACAAAAAGTTATAACCTATCAAAAGAAAGGAAATTTGCTCAGCAATCCAAATTTCTAATTAACTTTTTTTTATCTGTTATAGTTTTCAATATACGGGGGAAATACAAAATTTTTGTTAAAATTTGTAATTCCCTCGTAACTTTTTTAAATTACCGTACAAAAAGATATAACCTATCAAAAGATAGGAAATTTTCTCAAGAATCCAAATTTTCAATTAATTTTTTTATATCTTTTATAGTTTTCAATATACGGGGGAAATACAAAATTTTTGTTAAAATTTGAAATTCTCTCGTAACTTGTTTATTAATTAACGTACAGAAAGTTATAACCTATCAAAAAAAAGGAAATTTGCTCAGCAATCCAAATTTCTAATTAATTTTTTTTTATCTTTTATAGTTTTCAATATACGGGGGAAATACAAAATTTTTGTTAAAATTTGTAATTCCCTCGTAACTTTTTTATTATTCACCGTAAAAAAAGTTATAACCTATCAAAAGATAGGAAATTTTCTCGAAAATCCAAATTTTTAATTATTTTTTTATATCTTTTATAGTTTTCAATATACGGGGGAAATACAAAATTTTTGTTAAAATTTGTAATTCCCTCGTAACTTTTTTATTAATTACCGTACAAAAAGTTATAACCTATCAAAAGATAGGAAATTTTCTCAAGAATCCAAATTTTCAATTAATTTTTTTATATCTTTTATAGATTTCAATATACGGGGGAAATACAAAATTTTTGTTAAACTTTGAAATTCCCTCGTAACTTGTTTATTAATTAACGCACAGAAAGTTATAACCTATCAAAAGAAAGAAAATTTGCTCAGCAATCCAAATTTTTAATTAATTTTTTTTTTATCTTTTATAGTTTTCAATATACGGGGGAAATACCAAATTTTTGTTAAAATTTGTAATTCCCTCGTAACTTTTTTATTAATTACCGTACAAAAAGTTATAACCTATCAAAAGATAGGAAATTTTCTCAAGAATCCAAATTTTCAATTAATTTTTTTATATCTTTTATATTTTTCAATATACGGGGGAAATACAAAATTTTTGTTAAAATTTGTAATTCCCTCGTAACTGTTTTTTTAATTAACGTACAAAAAGTTATAACCTATCAAAAGAAAGGAAATTTGCTCAGCAATCCAAATTTCTAAATAATTTTTTTTTTTATCTTTTATAGTTTTCAATATACGGGGGAAATACAAAATTTTTGTTAAAATTTGTAATTCCCTCGTAACTTTTTTATTAATTACCGTACAAAAAGTTATAACCTATCAAAAGAAAGGAAATTTGCTCAGCAATCCAAATTTCTAATTAACTTTTTTTTTATCTTTTATAGTTTTCAATATACGGGGGAAATACAAAATTTTTGTTAAAATTTGTAATTCCCTCGTAACTTTTTTATTAATTACCGTACAAAAAGTTATAACCTATCAAAAGATAGGAAATTTTCTCAAGAATCCAAATTTTCAATTAATTTTTTTATATCTTTTATAGATTTCAATATACGGGGGAAATACAAAATTTTTGTTAAACTTTGAAATTCCCTCGTAACTTTTTTATTAATTACCGTACAAAAAGTTATAACCTATCAAAAGATAGGAAATTTTCTCGAAAATCCAAATTTTTAATTAATTTTTTTATATCTTTTATAGTTTTCAATATACGGGGGAAATACAAAATTTTTGTTAAAATTTGTAATTCCCTCGTAACTTTTTTATTAATTACCGTACAAAAAGTTATAACCTATCAAAAGATAGGAAATTTTCTCAAAAATCCAAATTTTCATTTAATTTTTTTATATCTTTTATAGTTTTCAATATACGGGGGAAATACAAAATTTTTGTTAAAATTTGTAATTCCCTCGTAACTGTTTTTTTAATTAACGTACAAAAAGTTATAACCTATCAAAAGAAAGGAAATTTGCTCAGCAATCCAAATTTCTAAATATTTTTTTTTTATCTTTTATAGTTTTCAATATACGGGGGAAATACAAAATTTTTGTTAAAATTTGTAATTCCCTCGTAACTTTTTTATTAATTACCGTACAAAAAGTTATAACCTATCAAAAGAAAGGAAATTTGCTCAGCAATCCAAATTTCTAATTAACTTTTTTTTTATCTTTTATAGTTTTCAATATACGGGGGAAATACAAAATTTTTGTTAAAATTTGTAATTCCCTCGTAACTTTTTTATTAATTACCGTACAAAAAGTTATAACCTATCAAAAGATAGGAAATTTTCTCAAGAATCCAAATTTTCAATTAATTTTTTTATATCTTTTATAGATTTCAATATACGGGGGAAATACAAAATTTTTGTTAAACTTTGAAATTCCCTCGTAACTTGTTTATTAATTAACGCACAGAAAGTTATAACCTATCAAAAGAAAGAAAATTTGCTCAGCAATCCAAATTTCTAATTAATTTTTTTTTTATCTTTTATAGTTTTCAATATACGGGGGAAATACCAAATTTTTGTTAAAATTTGTAATTCCCTCGTAACTTTTTTATTATTTACCGTACAAAAAGTAATAACCTATCAAAAGATAGGAAATTTTCTCAGGAATCCAAATTTTCAATTAATTTTTTTATATCTTTTATAGTTTTCAATATACGGGGGAAATACAAAATTTTTGTTAAAATTTGTAATTCCCTCGTAACTTTTTTATTAATTACCGTACAAAAAGTTATAACCTATCAAAAGATAGGAAATTTTCTCCAAAATCCAAATTTTTAATTAATTTTTTTATATCTTTTATAGTTTTCAATATACGGGGGAAATACAAAATTTTTGTTAAAATTTGTAATTCCCTCGTAACTTTTTTATTAATTACCGTACAAAAAGTTATAACCTATCAAAAGATAGGAAATTTTCTCAAGAATCCAAATTTTTAATTAATTTTTTTATATCTTTTATAGATTTCAATATACGGGGGAAATACAAAATTTTTGTTAAACTTTGAAATTCCCTCGTAACTTGTTTATTAATTAACGCACAGAAAGTTATAACCTATCAAAAGAAAGAAAATTTGCTCAGCAATCCAAATTTCTAATAAATTTTTTTTTTATCTTTTATAGTTTTCAATATACGGGGGAAATACCAAATTTTTGTTAAAATTTGTAATTCCCTCGTAACTTTTTTATTAATTACCGTACAAAAAGTTATAACCTATCAAAAGATAGTAAATTTTCTCAAGAATCCAAATTTTCAATTAATTTTTTTATATCTTTTATAGTTTTCAATATACGGGGGAAATACAAAATTTTTGTTAAAATTTGTAATTATCTCGTAACTGTTTTTTTAATTAACGTACAAAAAGTTATAACCTATCAAAAGAAAGGAAATTTGCTCAGCAATCCAAATTTCTAAATAATTTTTTTTTTAATTTTTTATAGTTTTCAATATACGGGGGAAATACAAAATTTTTGTTAAAATTTGTAATTCCCTCGTAACTTTTTTATTAATTACCGTACAAAAAGTTATAACCTATCAAAAGAAAGGAAATTTGCTCAGCAATCCAAATTTCTAATTAACTTTTTTTTATCTTTTATAGTTTTCAATATACGGGGGAAATACAAAATTTTTGTTAAAATTTGTAATTCCCTCGTAACTTTTTTATTAATTACCGTACAAAAAGTTATAACCTATCAAAAGATAGGAAATTTTCTCAAGAATCCAAATTTTCAATTAATTTTTTTATATCTTTTATAGATTTCAATATACGGGGGAAATACAAAATTTTTGTTAAACTTTGAAATTCCCTCGTAACTTGTTTATTAATTAACGCACAGAAAGTTATAACCTATCAAAAGAAAGAAAATTTGCTCAGCAATCCAAATTTCTAATTAATTTTTTTTTTATCTTTTATAGTTTTCAATATACGGGGGAAATACCAAATTTTTGTTAAAATTTGTAATTCCCTCGTAACTTTTTTATTAATTACCGTACAAAAAGTTATAACCTATCAAAAGATAGGAAATTTTCTCAAGAATCCAAATTTTCAATTAATTTTTTTATATCTTTTATAGTTTTCAATATACGGGGGAAATACAAAATTTTTGTTAAAATTTGTAATTCCCTCGTAACTGTTTTTTTAATTAACGTACAAAAAGTTATAACCTATCAAAAGAAAGGAAATTTGCTCAGCAATCCAAATTTCTAAATAATTTTTTTTTATCTTTTATAGTTTTCAATATACGGGGGAAATACAAAATTTTTGTTAAAATTTGTAATTCCCTCGTAACTTTTTTATTAATTACCGTACAAAAAGTTATAACCTATCAAAAGAAAGGAAATTTGCTCAGCAATCCAAATTTCTAATTAACTTTTTTTTTATCTGTTAAAGTTTTCAATATACGGGGGAAATACAAAATTTTTGTTAAAATTTGTAATTCCCTCGTAACTTTTTTAAATTACCGTACAAAAAGTTATAACCTATCAAAAGATAGGAAATTTTCTCAAGAATCCAAATTTTCAATTAATTTTTTTATATCTTTTATAGTTTTCAATATACGGGGGAAATACAAAATTTTTGTTAAAATTTGAAATTCTCTCGTAACTTGTTTATTAATTAACGTACAGAAAGTTATAACCTATCAAAAGAAAGGAAATTTGCTCAGCAATCCAAATTTCTAATTAATTTTTTTTTATCTTTTATAGTTTTCAATATACGGGGGAAATACAAAATTTTTGTTTAAATTTGTAATTCCCTCGTAACTTTTTTATTATTCACCGTACAAAAAGTTATAACCTATCAAAAGATAGGAAATTTTCTCAGCAATACAAATTTCCGATTAGTCTTTTTATATCTTTTATAGTTTTCAATATACAGGGGAAATACAAAATTTTTGTTAAAATTTGTAATTCCCTCGTAACTGTTTTTTTAATTAACGTACAAAAAGTTATAACCTATCAAAAGAAAGGAAATTTGCTCAGCAATCCAAATTTCTAATTATTTTTTTTTATCTTTTACAGTTTTCAATATACGGGGGAAATACAAAATTTTTGTTAAAATTTGTAATTCCCTCGTAACTTTTTTATTATTCACCGTACAAAAAGTTATAACCTATCAAAAGATAGGAAATTCTCTCAACAATCCAAGTATCCAATTGATTTTTTTATATCTTTTATAGTTTTCAATATACGGGGGAAATACAAAATTTTTGTTAAAATTTGAAATTTCCTCGTAACTTTTTTATTAATTACCGTACAAAAAGTTATAACCTATTAAAAGATATGAAATTTTCTTAGCATTCCAAATTTCCCTTTAGTCTTTTTATATCTTTTATAGTTTTCAATATACGTGGGAAATACAAAATGTTTGTTAAAATTTGTAATTCCCTCGTAACTGTTTTTTTAATTAACGTACAAAAAGTTATAACCTATTAAAAGAAAGAAAATTTGCTCAGCAATCCAAATTTCTAAATAATTTTTTTTTTATCTTTTATAGTTTTCAATATACGGGGGAAATACAAAATTTTTGTTAAAATTTGTAATTCCCTCGTAACTTTTTTATTAATTACCGTACAAAAAGTTATAACCTATCAAAAGATAGGAAATTTTCTTAAGAATCCAAATTTTCAATTAATTTTTTTATATCTTTTATATTTTTCAATATACGGGGGAAATACAAAATTTTTGTTAAACTTTGAAATTCCCTCGTAACTTGTTTATTAATTAACGTACAGAAAGTTATAACCTATCAAAAAAAAGGAAATTTGCTCAGCAATCCAAATTTCTAATTAATTTTTTTTTATCTTTTATAGTTTTCAATATACGGGGGAAATACCAAATTTTTGTTAAAATTTGTAATTCCCTCGTAACTTTTTTATCATTCACCGTACAAAAAGTTATAACCTATCAAAAGATAGGAAATTTTCTCGAAAATCCAAATTTTTAATTAATTTTTTTATATCTTTTATAGTTTTCAATATACGGGGGAAATACAAAATTTTTGTTAAAATTTGTAATTCCCTCGTAACTTTTTTATTAATTACCGTACAAAAAGTTATAACCTATCAAAAGATAGGAAATTTTCTTAAGAATCCAAATTTTCAATTAATTTTTTTATATCTTTTATAGATTTCAATATACGGGGGAAATACAAAATTTTTGTTAAACTTTGAAATTCCCTCGTAACTTGTTAATTAATTAACGCACAGAAAGTTATAACCTATCAAAAGAAAGAAAATTTGCTCAGCAATCCAAATTTCTAATTAATTTTTTTTTATCTTTTATAGTTTTCAATATACCGGGGAAATACCAAATTTTTGTTAAAATTTGTAATTCCCTCGTAACTTTTTTATTAATTACCGTACAAAAAGTTATGACCTATCAAAAGATAGGAAATTTTCTCAAGAATCCAAATTTTTAATTAATTTTTTTATATCTTTTATAGTTTTTAATATACGGGGGAAATACAAAATTTTTGTTAAAATTTGTAATTCCCTCGTAACTGTTTTTTTAATTAACGTACAAAAAGTTATAACCTATCAAAAGAAAGGAAATTTACTCAGCAATCCAAATTTCTAAATAATTTTTTTTTTTATCTTTTATAGTTTTCAATATACGGGGGAAATACAAAATTTTTGTTAAAATTTGTAATTCCCTCGTAACTTTTTTATTAATTACCGTACAAAAAGTTATAACCTATCAAAAGAAAGGAAATTTGCTCAGCAATCCAAATTTCTAATTAACTTTTTTTTTATCTGTTATAGTTTTCAATATACGGGGGAAATACAAAATTTTTGTTAAAATTTGTAAATCCCTCGTAACTTTTTTAAATTACCGTACAAAAAGATATAACCTATCAAAAGATAGGAAATTTTCTCAAGAATCCAAATTTTCAATTAATTTTTTTATATCTTTTATAGTTTTCAATATACGGGGGAAATACAAAATTTTTGTTAAAATTTGAAATTCTCTCGTAACTTGTTTATTAATTAACGGACAGAAAGTTATAACCTATCAAAAAAAAGGAAATTTGCTCAGCAATCCAAATTTCTAATTAATTTTTTTTTATCTTTTATAGTTTTCAATATACGGGGGAAATACAAAATTTTTGTTAAAATTTGTAATTCCCTCGTAACTTTTTTATTATTCACCGTACAAAAAGTTATAACCTATCAAAAGATAGGAAATTTTCTCGAAAATCCAAATTTTTAATTAATTTTTTTATATCTTTTATAGTTTTCAATATACGGGGGAAATACAAAATTTTTGTTAAAATTTGTAATTCCCTCGTAACTTTTTTATTAATTACCGTACAAAAAGTTATAACCTATCAAAAGATAGGAAATTTTCTCAAGAATCCAAATTTTCAATTAATTTTTTTATATCTTTTATAGATTTCAATATACGGGGGAAATACAAAATTTTTGTTAAACTTTGAAATTCCCTCGTAACTTGTTTATTAATTAACGCACAGAAAGTTATAACCTATCAAAAGAAAGAAAATTTGCTCAGCAATCCAAATTTCTAATTAATTTTTTTTTTATCTTTTATAGTTTTCAATATACGGGGGAAATACCAAATTTTTGTTAAAATTTGTAATTCCCTCGTAACTTTTTTATTAATTACCGTACAAAAAGTTATAACCTATCAAAAGATAGGAAATTTTCTCAAGAATCCAAATTTTCAATTAATTTTTTTATATCTTTTATATTTTTCAATATACGGGGGAAATACAAAATTTTTGTTAAAATTTGTAATTCCCTCGTAACTGTTTTTTTAATTAACGTACAAAAAGTTATAACCTATCAAAAGAAAGGAAATTTGCTCAGCAATCCAAATTTCTAAATAATTTTTTTTTTATCTTTTATAGTTTTCAATATACGGGGGAAATACAAAATTTTTGTTAAAATTTGTAATTCCCTCGTAACTTTTTTATTAATTACCGTACAAAAAGTTATAACCTATCAAAAGAAAGGAAATTTGCTCAGCAATCCAAATTTCTAATTAACTTTTTTTTTATCTTTTATAGTTTTCAATATACGGGGGAAATACAAAATTTTTGTTAAAACTTGTAATTCCCTCGTAACTTTTTTATTAATTACCGTACAAAAAGTTATAACCTATCAAAAGATAGGAAATTTTCTCAAGAATCCAAATTTTCAATTAATTTTTTTATATCTTTTATAGATTTCAATATACGGGGGAAATACAAAATTTTTGTTAAACTTTGAAATTCCCTCGTAACTTTTTTATTAATTACCGTACAAAAAGTTATAACCTATCAAAAGATAGGAAATTTTCTCGAAAATCCAAATTTTTAATTAATTTTTTTATATCTTTTATAGTTTTCAATATACGGGGGAAATACAAAATTTTTGTTAAAATTTGTAATTCCCTCGTAACTTTTTTATTAATTACCGTACAAAAAGTTATAACCTATCAAAAGATAGGAAATTTTCTCAAGAATCCAAATTTTCAATTAATTTTTTTATATCTTTTATAGTTTTCAATATACGGGGGAAATACAAAATTTTTGTTAAAATTTGTAATTCCCTCGTAACTGTTTTTTTAATTAACGTACAAAAAGTTATAACCTATCAAAAGAAAGGAAATTTGCTCAGCAATCCAAATTTCTAAATAATTTTTTTTTATCTTTTATAGTTTTCAATATACGGGGGAAATACAAAATTTTTGTTAAAATTTGTAATTCCCTCGTAACTTTTTTATTAATTACCGTACAAAAAGTTATAACCTATCAAAAGAAAGGAAATTTGCTCAGCAATCCAAATTTCTAATTAGCTTTTTTTTTATCTTTTATAGTTTTCAATATACGGGGGAAATACAAAATTTTTGTTAAAATTTGTAATTCCCTCGTAACTTTTTTATTAATTACCGTACAAAAAGTTATAACCTATCAAAAGATAGGAAATTTTCTCAAGAATCCAAATTTTCAATTAATTTTTTTATATCTTTTATAGTTTTCAATATACGGGGGAAATACAAAATTTTTGTTAAAATTTGTAATTCCCTCGTAACTGTTTTTTTAATTAACGTACAAAAAGTTATAACCTATCAACAGAAAGGAAATTTGCTCAGCAATCCAAATTTCTAAATAATTTTTTTTTATCTTTTATAGTTTTCAATATACGGGGGAAATACAAAATTTTTGTTAAAATTTGTAATTCCCTCGTAACTTTTTTATTAATTACCGTACAAAAAGTTATAACCTATCAAAAGATAGGAAATTTTCTCCAAAATCCAAATTTTTAATTAATTTTTTTATATCTTTTATAGTTTTCAATATACGGGGGAAATACAAAATTTTTGTTAAAATTTGTAATTCCCTCGTAACTTTTTTATTAATTACCGTACAAAAAGTTATAACCTTTCAAAAGATAGGAAATTTTCTCAAGAATCCAAATTTTTAATTAATTTTTTTATATCTTTTATAGATTTCAATATACGGGGGAAATACAAAATTTTTGTTAAACTTTGAAATTCCCTCGTAACTTGTTTATTAATTAACGCACAGAAAGTTATAACCTATCAAAAGAAAGAAAATTTGCTCAGCAATCCAAATTTCTAATCAATTTTTTTTTTATCTTTTATAGTTTTCAATATACGGGGGAAATACCAAATTTTTGTTAAAATTTGTAATTCCCTCGTAACTTTTTTATTAATTACCGTACAAAAAGTAATAACCTATCAAAAGATAGGAAATTTTCTCAAGAATCCAAATTTTCAATTAATTTTTTTATATCTTTTATAGTTTTCAATATACGGGGGAAATACAAAATTTTTGTTAAAATTTGTAATTCCCTCGTAACTGTTTTTTTAATTAACGTACAAAAAGTTATAACCTATCAACAGAAAGGAAATTTGCTCAGCAATCCAAATTTCTAAATAATTTTTTTTTATCTTTTATAGTTTTCAATATACGGGGGAAATACAAAATTTTTGTTAAAATTTGTAATTCCCTCGTAACTTTTTTATTAATTACCGTACAAAAAGTTATAACCTATCAAAAGATAGGAAATTTTCTCCAAAATCCAAATTTTTAATTAATTTTTTTATATCTTTTATAGTTTTCAATATACGGGGGAAATACAAAATTTTTGTTAAAATTTGTAATTCCCTCGTAACTTTTTTATTAATTACCGTACAAAAAGTTATAACCTATCAAAAGATAGGAAATTTTCTCAAGAATCCAAATTTTTAATTAATTTTTTTATATCTTTTATAGATTTCAATATACGGGGGAAATACAAAATTTTTGTTAAACTTTGAAATTCCCTCGTAACTTGTTTATTAATTAACGCACAGAAAGTTATAACCTATCAAAAGAAAGAAAATTTGCTCAGCAATCCAAATTTCTAATCAATTTTTTTTTTATCTTTTATAGTTTTCAATATACGGGGGAAATACCAAATTTTTGTTAAAATTTGTAATTCCCTCGTAACTTTTTTATTAATTACCGTACAAAAAGTTATAACCTATCAAAAGATAGTAAATTTTCTCAAGAATCCAAATTTTCAATTAATTTTTTTATAATTTTTATAGTTTTCAATATACGGGGGAAATACAAAATTTTTGTTAAAATTTGTAATTCCCTCGTAACTGTTTTTTTAATTAACGTACAAAAAGTTATAATCTATCAAAAGAAAGAAAATTTGCTCAGCAATCCAAATTTCTAAATAATTTTTTTTTTATCTTTTATAGTTTTCAATATACGGGGGAAATACAAAATTTTTGTTAAAATTTGTAATTCCCTCGTAACTTTTTTATTAATTACCGTACAAAAAGTTATAACCTATCAAAAGATAGGAAATTTTCTTAAGAATCCAAATTTTCAATTAATTTTTTTATATCTTTTATATTTTTCAATATACGGGGGAAATACAAAATTTTTGTTAAACTTTGAAATTCCCTCGTAACTTGTTTATTAATTAACGTACAGAAAGTTATAACCTATCAAAAAAAAGGAAATTTGCTCAGCAATCCAAATTTCTAATTAATTTTTTTTTATCTTTTATAGTTTTCAATATACGGGGGAAATACCAAATTTTTGTTAAAATTTGTAATTCCCTCGTAACTTTTTTATCATTCACCGTACAAAAAGTTATAACCTATCAAAAGATAGGAAATTTTCTCGAAAATCCAAATTTTTAATTAATTTTTTTATATCTTTTATAGTTTTCAATATACGGGGGAAATACAAAATTTTTGTTAAAATTTGTAATTCCCTCGTAACTTTTTTATTAATTACCGTACAAAAAGTTATAACCTATCAAAAGATAGGAAATTTTCTTAAGAATCCAAATTTTCAATTAATTTTTTTATATCTTTTATAGATTTCAATATACGGGGGAAATACAAAATTTTTGTTAAACTTTGAAATTCCCTCGTAACTTGTTAATTAATTAACGCACAGAAAGTTATAACCTATCAAAAGAAAGAAAATTTGCTCAGCAATCCAAATTTCTAATTAATTTTTTTTTATCTTTTATAGTTTTCAATATACCGGGGAAATACCAAATTTTTGTTAAAATTTGTAATTCCCTCGTAACTTTTTTATTAATTACCGTACAAAAAGTTATGACCTATCAAAAGATAGGAAATTTTCTCAAGAATCCAAATTTTTAATTAATTTTTTTATATCTTTTATAGTTTTTAATATACGGGGGAAATACAAAATTTTTGTTAAAATTTGTAATTCCCTCGTAACTGTTTTTTTAATTAACGTACAAAAAGTTATAACCTATCAAAAGAAAGGAAATTTACTCAGCAATCCAAATTTCTAAATAATTTTTTTTTTTATCTTTTATAGTTTTCAATATACGGGGGAAATACAAAATTTTTGTTAAAATTTGTAATTCCCTCGTAACTTTTTTATTAATTACCGTACAAAAAGTTATAACCTATCAAAAGAAAGGAAATTTGCTCAGCAATCCAAATTTCTAATTAACTTTTTTTTTATCTGTTATAGTTTTCAATATACGGGGGAAATACAAAATTTTTGTTAAAATTTGTAAATCCCTCGTAACTTTTTTAAATTACCGTACAAAAAGATATAACCTATCAAAAGATAGGAAATTTTCTCAAGAATCCAAATTTTCAATTAATTTTTTTATATCTTTTATAGTTTTCAATATACGGGGGAAATACAAAATTTTTGTTAAAATTTGAAATTCTCTCGTAACTTGTTTATTAATTAACGTACAGAAAGTTATAACCTATCAAAAAAAAGGAAATTTGCTCAGCAATCCAAATTTCTAATTAATTTTTTTTTATCTTTTATAGTTTTCAATATACGGGGGAAATACAAAATTTTTGTTAAAATTTGTAATTCCCTCGTAACTTTTTTATTATTCACCGTACAAAAAGTTATAACCTATCAAAAGATAGGAAATTTTCTCGAAAATCCAAATTTTTAATTAATTTTTTTATATCTTTTATAGTTTTCAATATACGGGGGAAATACAAAATTTTTGTTAAAATTTGTAATTCCCTCGTAACTTTTTTATTAATTACCGTACAAAAAGTTATAACCTATCAAAAGATAGGAAATTTTCTCAAGAATCCAAATTTTCAATTAATTTTTTTATATCTTTTATAGATTTCAATATACGGGGGAAATACAAAATTTTTGTTAAACTTTGAAATTCCCTCGTAACTTGTTTATTAATTAACGCACAGAAAGTTATAACCTATCAAAAGAAAGAAAATTTGCTCAGCAATCCAAATTTCTAATTAATTTTTTTTTTATCTTTTATAGTTTTCAATATACGGGGGAAATACCAAATTTTTGTTAAAATTTGTAATTCCCTCGTAACTTTTTTATTAATTACCGTACAAAAAGTTATAACCTATCAAAAGATAGGAAATTTTCTCAAGAATCCAAATTTTCAATTAATTTTTTTATATCTTTTATATTTTTCAATATACGGGGGAAATACAAAATTTTTGTTAAAATTTGTAATTCCCTCGTAACTGTTTTTTTAATTAACGTACAAAAAGTTATAACCTATCAAAAGAAAGGAAATTTGCTCAGCAATCCAAATTTCTAAATAATTTTTTTTTTATCTTTTATAGTTTTCAATATACGGGGGAAATACAAAATTTTTGTTAAAATTTGTAATTCCCTCGTAACTTTTTTATTAATTACCGTACAAAAAGTTATAACCTATCAAAAGAAAGGAAATTTGCTCAGCAATCCAAATTTCTAATTAACTTTTTTTTTATCTTTTATAGTTTTCAATATACGGGGGAAATACAAAATTTTTGTTAAAACTTGTAATTCCCTCGTAACTTTTTTATTAATTACCGTACAAAAAGTTATAACCTATCAAAAGATAGGAAATTTTCTCAAGAATCCAAATTTTCAATTAATTTTTTTATATCTTTTATAGATTTCAATATACGGGGGAAATACAAAATTTTTGTTAAACTTTGAAATTCCCTCGTAACTTTTTTATTAATTACCGTACAAAAAGTTATAACCTATCAAAAGATAGGAAATTTTCTCGAAAATCCAAATTTTTAATTAATTTTTTTATATCTTTTATAGTTTTCAATATACGGGGGAAATACAAAATTTTTGTTAAAATTTGTAATTCCCTCGTAACTTTTTTATTAATTACCGTACAAAAAGTTATAACCTATCAAAAGATAGGAAATTTTCTCAAGAATCCAAATTTTCAATTAATTTTTTTATATCTTTTATAGTTTTCAATATACGGGGGAAATACAAAATTTTTGTTAAAATTTGTAATTCCCTCGTAACTGTTTTTTTAATTAACGTACAAAAAGTTATAACCTATCAAAAGAAAGGAAATTTGCTCAGCAATCCAAATTTCTAAATAATTTTTTTTTATCTTTTATAGTTTTCAATATACGGGGGAAATACAAAATTTTTGTTAAAATTTGTAATTCCCTCGTAACTTTTTTATTAATTACCGTACAAAAAGTTATAACCTATCAAAAGAAAGGAAATTTGCTCAGCAATCCAAATTTCTAATTAGCTTTTTTTTTATCTTTTATAGTTTTCAATATACGGGGGAAATACAAAATTTTTGTTAAAATTTGTAATTCCCTCGTAACTTTTTTATTAATTACCGTACAAAAAGTTATAACCTATCAAAAGATAGGAAATTTTCTCAAGAATCCAAATTTTCAATTAATTTTTTTATATCTTTTATAGTTTTCAATATACGGGGGAAATACAAAATTTTTGTTAAAATTTGTAATTCCCTCGTAACTGTTTTTTTAATTAACGTACAAAAAGTTATAACCTATCAACAGAAAGGAAATTTGCTCAGCAATCCAAATTTCTAAATAATTTTTTTTTATCTTTTATAGTTTTCAATATACGGGGGAAATACAAAATTTTTGTTAAAATTTGTAATTCCCTCGTAACTTTTTTATTAATTACCGTACAAAAAGTTATAACCTATCAAAAGATAGGAAATTTTCTCCAAAATCCAAATTTTTAATTAATTTTTTTATATCTTTTATAGTTTTCAATATACGGGGGAAATACAAAATTTTTGTTAAAATTTGTAATTCCCTCGTAACTTTTTTATTAATTACCGTACAAAAAGTTATAACCTTTCAAAAGATAGGAAATTTTCTCAAGAATCCAAATTTTTAATTAATTTTTTTATATCTTTTATAGATTTCAATATACGGGGGAAATACAAAATTTTTGTTAAACTTTGAAATTCCCTCGTAACTTGTTTATTAATTAACGCACAGAAAGTTATAACCTATCAAAAGAAAGAAAATTTGCTCAGCAATCCAAATTTCTAATCAATTTTTTTTTTATCTTTTATAGTTTTCAATATACGGGGGAAATACCAAATTTTTGTTAAAATTTGTAATTCCCTCGTAACTTTTTTATTAATTACCGTACAAAAAGTAATAACCTATCAAAAGATAGGAAATTTTCTCAAGAATCCAAATTTTCAATTAATTTTTTTATATCTTTTATAGTTTTCAATATACGGGGGAAATACAAAATTTTTGTTAAAATTTGTAATTCCCTCGTAACTGTTTTTTTAATTAACGTACAAAAAGTTATAACCTATCAACAGAAAGGAAATTTGCTCAGCAATCCAAATTTCTAAATAATTTTTTTTTATCTTTTATAGTTTTCAATATACGGGGGAAATACAAAATTTTTGTTAAAATTTGTAATTCCCTCGTAACTTTTTTATTAATTACCGTACAAAAAGTTATAACCTATCAAAAGATAGGAAATTTTCTCCAAAATCCAAATTTTTAATTAATTTTTTTATATCTTTTATAGTTTTCAATATACGGGGGAAATACAAAATTTTTGTTAAAATTTGTAATTCCCTCGTAACTTTTTTATTAATTACCGTACAAAAAGTTATAACCTATCAAAAGATAGGAAATTTTCTCAAGAATCCAAATTTTTAATTAATTTTTTTATATCTTTTATAGATTTCAATATACGGGGGAAATACAAAATTTTTGTTAAACTTTGAAATTCCCTCGTAACTTGTTTATTAATTAACGCACAGAAAGTTATAACCTATCAAAAGAAAGAAAATTTGCTCAGCAATCCAAATTTCTAATCAATTTTTTTTTTATCTTTTATAGTTTTCAATATACGGGGGAAATACCAAATTTTTGTTAAAATTTGTAATTCCCTCGTAACTTTTTTATTAATTACCGTACAAAAAGTTATAACCTATCAAAAGATAGTAAATTTTCTCAAGAATCCAAATTTTCAATTAATTTTTTTATAATTTTTATAGTTTTCAATATACGGGGGAAATACAAAATTTTTGTTAAAATTTGTAATTCCCTCGTAACTGTTTTTTTAATTAACGTACAAAAAGTTATAATCTATCAAAAGAAAGGAAATTTGCTCAGCAATCCAAATTTCTAAATAATTTTTTTTTTTATCTTTTATAGTTTTCAATATACGGGGGAAATACAAAATTTTTGTTAAAATTTGTAATTCCCTCGTAACTTTTTTATTAATTACCGTACAAAAAGTTATAACCTATCAAAAGAAAGGAAATTTGCTCAGCAATCCAAATTTCTAATTAACTTTTTTTTATCTTTTATAGTTTTCAATATACGGGGGAAATACAAAATTTTTGTTAAAATTTGTAATTCCCTCGTAACTTTTTTATTAATTACCGTACAAAAAGTTATAACCTATCAAAAGATAGGAAATTCTCTCAAGAATCCAAATTTTCAATTAATTTTTTTATATCTTTTATAGATTTCAATATACGGGGGAAATACAAAATTTTTGTTAAACTTTGAAATTCCCTCGTAACTTGTTTATTAATTAACGCACAGAAAGTTATAACCTATCAAAAGAAAGAAAATTTGCTCAGCAATCCAAATTTCTAATTAATTTTTTTTTTATCTTTTATAGTTTTCAATATACGGGGGAAATACCAAATTTTTGTTAAAATTTGTAATTCCCTCGTAACTTTTTTATTAATTACCGTACAAAAAGTTATAACCTATCAAAAGATAGGAAATTTTCTCAAGAATCCAAATTTTCAATTAATTTTTTTATATCTTTTATAGTTTTCAATATACGGGGGAAATACAAAATTTTTGTTAAAATTTGTAATTCCCTCGTAACTGTTTTTTTAATTAACGTACAAAAAGTTATAACCTATCAAAAGAAAGGAAATTTGCTCAGCAATCCAAATTTCTAAATAATTTTTTTTTTATCTTTTATAGTTTTCAATATACGGGGGAAATACAAAATTTTTGTTAAAATTTGTAATTCCCTCGTAACTTTTTTATTAATTACCGTACAAAAAGTTATAACCTATAAAAAGAAAGGAAATTTGCTCAGCAATCCAAATTTCTAATTAACTTTTTTTTTATCTGTTATAGTTTTCAATATACGGGGGAAATACAAAATTTTTGTTAAAATTTGTAATTCCCTCGTAACTTTTTTAAATTACCGTACAAAAAGTTATAACCTATCAAAAGATAGGAAATTTTCTCAAGAATCTAAATTTTCAATTAATTTTTTTATATCTTTTATAGTTTTCAATATACGGGGGAAATACAAAATTTTTGTTAAAATTTGAAATTCTCTCGTAACTTGTTTATTAATTAACGTACAGAAAGTTATAACCTATCAAAAGAAAGGAAATTTGCTCAGCAATCCAAATTTCTAATTAATTTTTTTTTTATCTTTTATAGTTTTCAATATACGGGGGAAATACAAAATTTTTGTTTAAATTTGTAATTCCCTCGTAACTTTTTTATTATTCACCGTACAAAAAGTTATAACCTATCAAAAGATAGAAAATTTTCTCAAGAATTTAAATTTTCAATTAATGTTTTTATATCTTTTATAGTTTTCAATATACGGGGGAAATACAAAATTTTTGTTAAAATTTGTAATTCCCTCGTAACTGTTTTTTTAATTAACGTACAAAAAGTTATAACCTATCAAAAGAAAGGAAATTTGCTCAGCAATCCAAATTTCTAAATATTTTTTTTTTATCTTTTATAGTTTTCAATATACGGGGGAAATACAAAATTTTTGTTAAAATTTGTAATTCCCTCGTAACTTTTTTATTAATTACCGTACAAAAAGTTATAACCTATCAAAAGAAAGGAAATTTGCTCAGCAATCCAAATTTCTAATTAATTTTTTTTTATCTTTTATAGTTTTCAATATACGGGGGAAATACAAAATTTTTGTTAAAATTTGAAATTCCCTCGTAACTTGTCTATTAATTAACGTACAGAAAGTTATAACCTATCAAAAGAAAGAAAATTTGCTCAGCAATCCAAATTTCTAATTAATTTTTTTTTATCTTTTATAGTTTTTAATATACGGGGGAAACACCAAATTTTTGTTAAAATTTGTAATTCCCTCGTAACTTTTTTATTATTTACCGTACAAAAAGTTATAACCTATCAAAAGATAGGAAATTTTCTCAAGAATCCAAATTTTTAATTAATTTTTTTATATCTTTTATAGTTTTCAATATACGGGGGAAATACAAAATTTTTGTTAAAATTTGAAATTCCCTCGTAACTTGTTTATTAATTAACGTACAGAAAGTTATAACCTATCATAAGAAAGGAAATTTGCTCAGCAATCCAAATTTCTAATTAATTTTTTTTTATCTTTTATAGTTTTCAATATACGGGGGAAATACAAAATTTTTGTTAAAATTTGTAATTCCCTCGTAACTTTTTTATTAATTACCGTACAAAAAGTTATAACCTATCAAAAGATAGGAAATTTTCTCAAGAATCCAAATTTTTGATTAATTTTTTTATATCTTTTATAGTTTTTAATATACGGGGGAAATACAAAATTTTTGTTAAAATTTGTAATTCCCTCGTAACTGTTTTTTTAATTAACGTACAAAAAGTTATAACCTATTAAAATAAAGGAAATTTGTTTGGCAATTCAAATTTCTAAATAATTTTTTTTTTATCTTTTATAGTTTTCAATATACGGGGGAAATACAAAATTTTTGTTAAAATTTGTAATTCCCTCGTAACTTTTTTATTAATTACCGTACAGAAAGTTATAACCTATCAAAAGATAGGAAATTTTCTCAAGAATCCAAATTTTTAATTATTTTTTTTATATCTTTTATAGTTTTCAATATACGGGGGAAATACAAAATTTTTGTTAAAATTTGAAATTCCCTCGTAACTTGTTTATTAATTAACGTACAGAAAGTTATAACCTATCAAAAGAAAGGAAATTTGCTCAGCAATCCAAATTTCTAATTAATTTTTTTTTATCTTTTATAGTTTTCAATATACGGGGGAAATACCAAATTTTTGTTAAAATTTGTAATTCCCTCGTAACTTTTTTATTAATTACCGTACAAAAAGTTATAACCTATCAAAAGATAGGAAATTTTCTCAAGAATCCAAATTTTCAATTAATTTTTTTATATCTTTTATAGTTTTCAATATACGGGGGAAATACAAAATTTTTGTTAAAATTTGTAATTCCCTCGTAACTGTTTTTTTAATTAACGTACAAAAAGTTATAACCTATCAAAAGAAAGGAAATTTGCTCAGCAATCCAAATTTCTAAATAATTTTTTTTTTATCTTTTATAGTTTTCAATATACGGGGGAAATACAAAATTTTTGTTAAAATTTGTAATTCCCTCGTAACTTTTTTATTAATTACCGTACAAAAAGTTATAACCTATCAAAAGAAAGGAAATTTGCTCAGCAATCCAAATTTCTAATTAACTTTTTTTTTATCTGTTATAGTTTTCAATATACGGGGGAAATACAAAATTTTTGTTAAAATTTGTAATTCCCTCGTAACTTTTTTAAATTACCGTACAAAAAGTTATAACCTATCAAAAGATAGGAAATTTTCTCAAGAATCCAAATTTTCAATTAATTTTTTTATATCTTTTATAGTTTTCAATATACGGGGGAAATACAAAATTTTTGTTAAAATTTGAAATTCTCTCGTAACTTGTTTATTAATTAACGTACAGAAAGTTATAACCTATCAAAAGAAAGGAAATTTGCTCAGCAATCCAAATTTCTAATTAATTTTTTTTTTATCTTTTATAGTTTTTAATATACGGGGGAAATACAAAATTTTTGTTTAAATTTGTAATTCCCTCGTAACTTTTTTATTATTCACCGTACAAAAAGTTATAACCTATCAAAAGATAGGAAATTTTCTCAGCAATACAAATTTCCGATTAGTCTTTTTATATCTTTTATAGTTTTCAATATACAGGGGAAATACAAAATTTTTGTTAAAATTTGTAATTCCCTCCTAACTGTTTTTTTAATTAACGTACAAAAAGTTATAACCTATCAAAAGAAAGGAAATTTGCTCAGCAATCCAAATTTCTAATTATTTTTTTTTATCTTTTACAGTTTTCAATATACGGGGGAAATACAAAATTTTTGTTAAAATTTGTAATTCCCTCGTAACTTTTTTATTATTCACCGTACAAAAAGTTATAACCTATCAAAAGATAGGAAATTCTCTCAACAATCCAAGTATCCAATTGATTTTTTTATATCTTTTATAGTTTTCAATATACGGGGGAAATACAAAATTTTTGTTAAAATTTGAAATTTCCTCGTAACTTTTTTATTAATTACCGTACAAAAAGTTATAACCTATTAAAAGATATGAAATTTTCTTAGCATTCCAAATTTCCCTTTAGTCTTTTTATATCTTTTATAGTTTTCAATATACGTGGGAAATACAAAATGTTTGTTAAAATTTGTAATTCCCTCGTAACTGTTTTTTTAATTAACGTACAAAAAGTTATAACCTATTAAAAGAAAGAAAATTTGCTCAGCAATCCAAATTTCTTAATAATTTTTTTTTTATCTTTTATAGTTTTCAATATACGGGGGAAATACAAAATTTTTGTTAAAATTTGTAATTCCCTCGTAACTTTTTTATTAATTACCGTACAAAAAGTTATAACCTATCAAAAGATAGGAAATTTTCTTAAGAATCCAAATTTTCAATTAATTTTTTTATATCTTTTATATTTTTCAATATACGGGGGAAATACAAAATTTTTGTTAAACTTTGAAATTCCCTCGTAACTTGTTTATTAATTAACGTACAGAAAGTTATAACCTATCAAAAAAAAGGAAATTTGCTCAGCAATCCAAATTTCTAATTAATTTTTTTTTATCTTTTATAGTTTTCAATATACGGGGGAAATACCAAATTTTTGTTAAAATTTGTAATTCCCTCGTAACTTTTTTATCATTCACCGTACAAAAAGTTATAACCTATCAAAAGATAGGAAATTTTCTTGAAAATCCAAATTTTTAATTAATTTTTTTATATCTTTTATAGTTTTCAATATACGGGGGAAATACAAAATTTTTGTTAAAATTTGTAATTCCCTCGTAACTTTTTTATTAATTACCGTACAAAAAGTTATAACCTATCAAAAGATAGGAAATTTTCTCAAGAATCCAAATTTTCAATTAATTTTTTTATATCTTTTATAGATTTCAATATACGGGGGAAATACAAAATTTTTGTTAAACTTTGAAATTCCCTCGTAACTTGTTAATTCATTAACGCACAGAAAGTTATAACCTATCAAAAGAAAGAAAATTTGCTCAGCAATCCAAATTTCTAATTAATTTTTTTTTTATCTTTTATAGTTTTCAATATACGGGGGAAATACCAAATTTTTGTTAAAATTTGTAATTCCCTCGTAACTTTTTTATTAATTACCGTACAAAAAGTTATGACCTATCAAAAGATAGGAAATTTTCTCAAGAATCCAAATTTTTAATTAATTTTTTTATATCTTTTATAGTTTTCAATATACGGGGGAAATACAAAATTTTTGTTAAAATTTGTAATTCCCTCGTAACTGTTTTTTTAATTAACGTACAAAAAGTTATAACCTATCAAAAGAAAGGAAATTTGCTCAGCAATCCAAATTTCTAAATAATTTTTTTTTTTATCTTTTATAGTTTTCAATATACGGGGGAAATACAAAATTTTTGTTAAAATTTGTAATTCCCTCGTAACTTTTTTATTAATTACCGTACAAAAAGTTATAACCTATCAAAAGAAAGGAAATTTGCTCAGCAATCCAAATTTCTAATTAACTTTTTTTTTATCTGTTATAGTTTTCAATATACGGGGGAAATACAAAATTTTTGTTAAAATTTGTAATTCCCTCGTAACTTTTTTAAATTACCGTACAAAAAGATATAACCTATCAAAAGATAGGAAATTTTCTCAAGAATCCAAATTTTCAATTAATTTTTTTATATCTTTTATAGTTTTCAATATACGGGGGAAATACAAAATTTTTGTTAAAATTTGAAATTCTCTCGTAACTTGTTTATTTATTAACGTACAGAAAGTTATAACCTATCAAAAAAAAAGGAAATTTGCTCAGCAATCCAAATTTCTAATTAATTTTTTTTTTATCTTTTATAGTTTTCAATATACGGGGGAAATACAAAATTTTTGTTAAAATTTGTAATTCCCTCGTAACTTTTTTATTATTCACCGTACAAAAAGTTATAACCTATCAAAAGATAGGAAATTTTCTCGAAAATCCAAATTTTTAATTAATTTTTTTATATCTTTTATAGTTTTCAATATACGGGGGAAATACAAAATTTTTGTTAAAATTTGTAATTCCCTCGTAACTTTTTTATTAATTACCGTACAAAAAGTTATAACCTATCAAAAGATAGGAAATTTTCTCAAGAATCCAAATTTTCAATTAATTTTTTTATATCTTTTATAGATTTCAATATACGGGGGAAATACAAAATTTTTGTTAAACTTTGAAATTCCCTCGTAACTTGTTTATTAATTAACGCACAGAAAGTTATAACCTATCAAAAGAAAGAAAATTTGCTCAGCAATCCAAATTTCTAATTAATTTTTTTTTTATCTTTTATAGTTTTCAATATACGGGGGAAATACCAAATTTTTGTTAAAATTTGTAATTCCCTCGTAACTTTTTTATTAATTACCGTACAAAAAGTTATAACCTATCAAAAGATAGGAAATTTTCTCAAGAATCCAAATTTTCAATTAATTTTTTTATATCTTTTATATTTTTCAATATACGGGGGAAATACAAAATTTTTGTTAAAATTTGTAATTCCCTCGTAACTGTTTTTTTAATTAACGTACAAAAAGTTATAACCTATCAAAAGAAAGGAAATTTGCTCAGCAATCCAAATTTCTAAATAATTTTTTTTTTTATCTTTTATAGTTTTCAATATACGGGGGAAATACAAAATTTTTGTTAAAATTTGTAATTCCCTCGTAACTTTTTTATTAATTACCGTACAAAAAGTTATAACCTATCAAAAGAAAGGAAATTTGCTCAGCAATCCAAATTTCTAATTAACTTTTTTTTTATCTTTTATAGTTTTCAATATACGGGGGAAATACAAAATTTTTGTTAAAATTTGTAATTCCCTCGTAACTTTTTTATTAATTACCGTACAAAAAGTTATAACCTATCAAAAGATAGGAAATTTTCTCAAGAATCCAAATTTACAATTAATTTTTTTATATCTTTTATAGATTTCAATATACGGGGGAAATACAAAATTTTTGTTAAACTTTGAAATTCCCTCGTAACTTTTTTATTAATTACCGTACAAAAAGTTATAACCTATCAAAAGATAGGAAATTTTCTCGAAAATCCAAATTTTTAATTAATTTTTTTATATCTTTTATAGTTTTCAATATACGGGGGAAATACAAAATTTTTGTTAAAATTTGTAATTCCCTCGTAACTTTTTTATTAATTACCGTACAAAAAGTTATAACCTATCAAAAGATAGGAAATTTTCTCAAGAATCCAAATTTTCAATTAATTTTTTTATATCTTTTATAGTTTTCAATATACGGGGGAAATACAAAATTTTTGTTAAAATTTGTAATTCCCTCGTAACTGTTTTTTTAATTAACGTACAAAAAGTTATAACCTATCAAAAGAAAGGAAATTTGCTCAGCAATCCAAATTTCTAAATAATTTTTTTTTATCTTTTATAGTTTTCAATATACGGGGGAAATACAAAATTTTTGTTAAAATTTGTAATTCCCTCGTAACTTTTTTATTAATTACCGTACAAAAAGTTATAACCTATCAAAAGAAAGGAAATTTGCTCAGCAATCCAAATTTCTAATTAACTTTTTTTTTATCTTTTATAGTTTTCAATATACGGGGGAAATACAAAATTTTTGTTAAAATTTGTAATTCCCTCGTAACTTTTTTATTAATTACCGTACAAAAAGTTATAACCTATCAAAAGATAGGAAATTTTCTCAAGAATCCAAATTTTCAATTAATTTTTTTATATCTTTTATAGATTTCAATATACGGGGGAAATACAAAATTTTTGTTAAACTTTCAAATTCCCTCGTAACTTGTTTATTAATTAACGCACAGAAAGTTATAACCTATCAAAAGAAAGAAAATTTGCTCAGCAATCCAAATTTCTAATTAATTTTTTTTTTATCTTTTATAGTTTTCAATATACGGGGGAAATACCAAATTTTTGTTAAAATTTGTAATTCCCTCGTAACTTTTTTATTAATTACCGTACAAAAAGTAATAACCTATCAAAAGATAGGAAATTTTCTCAAGAATCCAAATTTTCAATTAATTTTTTTATATCTTTTATAGTTTTCAATATACGGGGGAAATACAAAATTTTTGTTAAAATTTGTAATTCCCTCGTAACTGTTTTTTTAATTAACGTACAAAAAGTTATAACCTATCAAAAGAAAGGAAATTTGCTCAGCAATCCAAATTTCTAAATAATTTTTTTTTATCTTTTATAGTTTTCAATATACGGGGGAAATACAAAATTTTTGTTAAAATTTGTAATTCCTTCGTAACTTTTTTATTAATTACCGTACAAAAAGTTATAACCTATCAAAAGATAGGAAATTTTCTCCAAAATCCAAATTTTTAATTAATTTTTTTATATCTTTTATAGTTTTCAATATACGGGGGAAATACAAAATTTTTGTTAAAATTTGTAATTCCCTCGTAACTTTTTTATTAATTACCGTACAAAAAGTTATAACCTATCAAAAGATAGGAAATTTTCTCAAGAATCCAAATTTTTAATTAATTTTTTTATATCTTTTATAGATTTCAATATACGGGGGAAATACAAAATTTTTGTTAAACTTTGAAATTCCCTCGTAACTTGTTTATTAATTAACGCACAGAAAGTTATAACCTATCAAAAGAAAGAAAATTTGCTCAGCAATCCAAATTTCTAATAAATTTTTTTTTTATCTTTTATAGTTTTCAATATACGGGGGAAATACCAAATTTTTGTTAAAATTTGTAATTCCCTCGTAACTTTTTTATTAATTACCGTACAAAAAGTTATAACCTATCAAAAGATAGTAAATTTTCTCAAGAATCCAAATTTTCAATTAATTTTTTTATAATTTTTATAGTTTTCAATATACGGGGGAAATACAAAATTTTTGTTAAAATTTGTAATTCCCTCGTAACTGTTTTTTTAATTAACGTACAAAAAGTTATAATCTATCAAAAGAAAGGAAATTTGCTCAGCAATCCAAATTTCTAAATAATTTTTTTTTTATCTTTTATAGTTTTCAATATACGGGGGAAATACAAAATTTTTGTTAAAATTTGTAATTCCCTCGTAACTTTTTTATTAATTACCGTACAAAAAGTTATAACCTATCAAAAGAAAGGAAATTTGCTCAGCAATCCAAATTTCTAATTAACTTTTTTTTATCTTTTATAGTTTTCAATATACGGGGGAAATACAAAATTTTTGTTAAAATTTGTAATTCCCTCGTAACTTTTTTATTAATTACCGTACAAAAAGTTATAACCTATCAAAAGATAGGAAATTTTCTCAAGAATCCAAATTTTCAATTAATTTTTTTATATCTTTTATAGATTTCAATATACGGGGGAAATACAAAATTTTTGTTAAACTTTGAAATTCCCTCGTAACTTGTTTATTAATTAACGCACAGAAAGTTATAACCTATCAAAAGAAAGAAAATTTGCTTAGCAATCCAAATTTCTAATTAATTTTTTTTTTATCTTTTATAGTTTTCAATATACGGGGGAAATACCAAATTTTTGTTAAAATTTGTAATTCCCTCGTAACTTTTTTATTAATTACCGTACAAAAAGTTATAACCTATCAAAAGATAGGAAATTTTCTCAAGAATCCAAATTTTCAATTAATTTTTTTATATCTTTTATAGTTTTCAATATACGGGGGAAATACAAAATTTTTGTTAAAATTTGTAATTCCCTCGTAACTGTTTTTTTAATTAACGTACAAAAAGTTATAACCTATCAAAAGAAAGGAAATTTGCTCAGCAATCCAAATTTCTAAATAATTTTTTTTTTATCTTTTATAGTTTTCAATATACGGGGGAAATACAAAATTTTTGTTAAAATTTGTAATTCCCTCGTAACTTTTTTATTAATTACCGTACAAAAAGTTATAACCTATCAAAAGAAAGGAAATTTGCTCAGCAATCCAAATTTCTAATTAACTTTTTTTTTATCTGTTATAGTTTTCAATATACGGGGGAAATACAAAATTTTTGTTAAAATTTGTAATTCCCTCGTAACTTTTTTAAATTACCGTACAAAAAGTTATAACCTATCAAAAGATAGGAAATTTTCTCAAGAATCCAAATTTTCAATTAATTTTTTTATATCTTTTATAGTTTTCAATATACGGGGGAAATACAAAATTTTTGTTAAAATTTGAAATTCTCTCGTAACTTGTTTATTAATTAACGTACAGAAAGTTATAACCTATCAAAAGAAAGGAAATTTGCTCAGCAATCCAAATTTCTAATTAATTTTTTTTTTATCTTTTATAGTTTTCAATATACGGGGGAAATACAAAATTTTTGTTTAAATTTGTAATTCCCTCGTAACTTTTTTATTATTCACCGTACAAAAAGTTATAACCTATCAAAAGATAGAAAATTTTCTCAAGAATTTAAATTTTCAATTAATTTTTTTATATCTTTTATAGTTTTCAATATACGGGGGAAATACAAAATTTTTGTTAAAATTTGTAATTCCCTCGTAACTGTTTTTTTAATTAACGTACAAAAAGTTATAACCTATCAAAAGAAAGGAAATTTGCTCAGCAATCCAAATTTCTAAATAATTTTTTTTTATCTTTTATAGTTTTCAATATACGGGGGAAATACAAAATTTTTGTTAAAATTTGTAATTCCCTAGTAACTTTTTTATTAATTACCGTACAAAAAGTTATAACCTATCAAAAGAAAGGAAATTTGCTCAGCAATCCAAATTTCTAATTAATTTTTTTTTATCTTTTATAGTTTTCAATATACGGGGGAAATACAAAATTTTTGTTAAAATTTGAAATTCCCTCGTAACTTGTCTATTAATTAACGTACAGAAAGTTATAACCTATCAAAAGAAAGGAAATTTGCTCAGCAATCCAAATTTCTAATTAATTTTTTTTTATCTTTTATAGTTTTTAATATACGGGGGAAACACCAAATTTTTGTTAAAATTTGTAATTCCCTCGTAACTTTTTTATTATTTACCGTACAAAAAGTTATAACCTATCAAAAGATAGGAAATTTTCTCAAGAATCCAAATTTTTAATTAATTTTTTTAAATCTTTTATAGTTTTCAATATACGGGGGAAATACAAAATTTTTGTTAAAATTTGAAATTCCCTCGTAACTTGTTTATTAATTAACGTACAGAAAGTTATAACCTATCATAAGAAAGGAAATTTGCTCAGCAATCCAAATTTCTAATTAATTTTTTTTTATCTTCTATAGTTTTCAATATACGGGGGAAATACCAAATTTTTGTTAAAATTTGTAATTCCCTCGTAACTTTTTTATTAATTACCGTACAAAAAGTTATAACCTATCAAAAGATAGGAAATTTTCTCAAGAATCCAAATTTTCAATTAATTTTTATATATCTTTTATAGTTTTTAATATACGGGGGAAATACAAAATTTTTGTTAAAATTTGTAATTCCCTCGTAACTGTTTTTTTAATTAACGTACAAAAAGTTATAACCTATTAAAAGAAAGGAAATTTGCTCAGCAATTTAAATTTCTAAATAATTTTTTTTTTATCTTTTATAGTTTTCAATATACGGGGGAAATACAAAATTTTTGTTAAAATTTGTAATTCTCTCGTAACTTTTTTATTAATTACCGTACAAAAAGTTATAACCTATCAAAAGATAGGAAATTTTCTCAAGAATCCAAATTTTTAATTAATTTTTTTATATCTTTTATAGTTTTTAATATACGGGGGAAATACAAAATTTTTGTTAAAATTTGTAATTCCCTCGTAACTGTTTTTTTAATTAACGTACAAAAAGTTATAACCTATTAAAATAAAGGAAATTTGTTTGGCAATTCAAATTTCTAAATAATTTTTTTTTTATCTTTTATAGTTTTCAATATACGGGGGAAATACAAAATTTTTGTTAAAATTTGTAATTCCCTCGTAACTTTTTTATTAATTACCGTACAGAAAGTTATAACCTATCAAAAGATAGGAAATTTTCTCAAGAATCCAAATTTTCAATTATTTTTTTTATATCTTTTATAGTTTTCAATATACGGGGGAAATACAAAATTTTTGTTAAAATTTGAAATTTCCTCGTAACTTGTTTATTAATTAACGTACAGAAAGTTATAACCTATCAAAAGAAAGGAAATTTGCTCAGCAATCCAAATTTCTAATTAATTTTTTTTTATCTTTTATAGTTTTCAATATACGGGGGAAATACCAAATTTTTGTTAAAATTTGTAATTCCCTCGTAACTTTTTTATTAATTACCGTACAAAAAGTTATAACCTATCAAAAGATAGGAAATTTTTTTAAGAATCCAAATTTTCAATTAATTTTTTTATATCTTTTATATTTTTCAATATACGGGGGAAATACAAAATTTTTGTTAAAATTTGTAATTCCCTCGTAACTTTTTTATTATTCACCGTACAAAAAGTTATAACCTATCAAAAGATAGGAAATTTTCTCAAGAATCCAAATTTTTAATTAATTTTTTTATATCTTTTATAGTTTTCAATATACGGGGGAAATACAAAATTTTTGTTAAAATTTGTAATTCCCTCGTAACTTTTTTATTAATTACCGTACAAAATGTTATAACCTATCAAAAGATAGGAAATTTTCTCAAGAATCCAAATTTTCAATTAATTTTTTTATATCTTTTATAGTTTTCAATATACGGGGGAAATACAAAATTTTTGTTAAAATTTGAAATTCCCTCGTAACTTGTTTATTAATTAACGTACAGAAAGTTATAACCTATCATAAGAAAGGAAATTTGCTCAGCAATCCAAATTTCTAATTAATTTTTTTTTATCTTCTATAGTTTTCAATATACGGGGGAAATACCAAATTTTTGTTAAAATTTGTAATTCCCTCTTAACTTTTTTATTAATTACCGTACAAAAAGTTATAACCTATCAAAAGATAGGAAATTTTCTCAAGAATCCAAATTTTCAATTAATTTTTATACATCTTTTATAGTTTTTAATATACGGGGGAAATACAAAATTTTTGTTATAATTTGTAATTCCCTCGTAACTGTTTTTTTAATTAACGTACAAAAAGTTATAACCTATTAAAAGAAAGGAAATTTGCTCAGCAATTTAAATTTCTAAATAATTTTTTTTTTATCTTTTATAGTTTTCAATATACGGGGGAAATACAAAATTTTTGTTAAAATTTGTAATTCCCTCGTAACTGTTTTTTTAATTAACGTACAAAAAGTTATAACCTATTAAAAGAAAGGAAATTTGCTCAGCAATTTAAATTTCTAAATAATTTTTTTTTTATCTTTTATAGTTTTTAATATACGGGGGAAATACAAAATTTTTGTTAAAATTTGTAATTCCCTCGTAACTGTTTTTTTAATTAACGTACAAAAAGTTATAACCTATTAAAATAAAGGAAATTTGTTTGGCAATTCAAATTTCTAAATAATTTTTTTTTTATCTTTTATAGTTTTCAATATACGGGGGAAATACAAAATTTTTGTTAAAATTTGTAATTCTCTCGTAACTTTTTTATTAATTACCGTACAGAAAGTTGTAACCTATCAAAAGATAGGAAATTTTTTCAAGAATCCAAATTTTCAATTATTTTTTTTATATCTTTTATAGTTTTCAATATACGGGGGAAATACAAAATTTTTGTTAAAATTTGAAATTCCCTCGTAACTTGTTTATTAATTAACGTACAGAAAGTTATAACCTATCAAAAGAAAGGAAATTTGCTCAGCAATTCAAATTTCTAATTAATTTTTTTTTATCTTTTATAGTTTTTAATATACGGGGGAAATACCAAATTTTTGTTAAAATTTGTAATTCCCTCGTAACTTTTTTATTAATTACCGTACAAAAAGTTATAACCTATTAAAAGATAGGAAATTTTCTCAAGAATCCAAATTTTCAATTAATTTTTTTATATCTTTTATAGTTTTCAATATACGGGGGAAATACAAAATTTTTGTTAAAATTTGAAATTCCCTCGTAACTTGTTTATTAATTAACGTACAGAAAGTTATAACCTATCAAAAGAAAGCAAATTTGCTCAGCAATCCAAATTTCTAATTAATTTTTTTTTATCTTTTATAGTTTTTAATATACGGGGGAAATACCAAATTTTTGTTAAAATTTGTAATTCCCTCGTAACTTATTTATTAATTACCGTACAAAAAGTTATAACCTATCAAAAGATAGGAAATTTTCTCAAGAATCCAAATTTTCAACTAGTTTTTTTATATCTTTTATAGTTTTCAATATACGGGGGAAATACAAAATTTTTGTTAAAATTTGTAATTCCCTCGTAACTTTTTTATTATTCACCGTACAAAAAGTTATAACCTATCAAAAGATAGGAAATTTTCTTAAGAATCCAAATTTTCAATTAATTTTTTTATATCTTTTATAGTTTTCAATATACGGGGGAAATACAAAATTTTTGTTAAAATTTGAAATTCCCTCGTAACTTGTTTATTAATTAACGTACAGAAAGGTATAACCTATCAAAAGAAAGGAAATATGCTCAGCAATCCAAATTTCTAATTAATTTTTTTTTTTTTTTTTTATAGTTTTCAATATACGGGGGAAATACAAAATTTTTGTTAAAATTTGTAATTCCCTCGTAACTTTTTTATTAATTACCGTACAAAAAGTTATAACCTATTAAAAGATAGGAAATTTTCTCAAGAATCCAAATAGTTAATTAATTTTTTTATATCTTTTATAGTTTTCGATATACGGGGGAAATACAAAATTTTTGTTAAAATTTGAAATTCCCTCGTAACTTGTTTATTAATTAACGTACAGAAAAATGTAACCTATCAAAAGAAAGGAAATTTGCTCAGCAATCCAAATTTCTAATTAATTTTTTTTTATCTTTTATAGTTTTTAATATACGGGGGAAATACAAAATTTTTGTTAAAATTTGTAATTCCCTCGTAACTTTTTTATTATTCACCGTACAAAAAGTTGTAACCTATCAAAAGATAGAAAATTTTCTCAAGAATTCAAATTTTTAATCAATTTTTTTATATCTTTTATAGTTTTCAATATACGGGGGAAATACAAAATTTTTGTTAAAATTTGTAATTCCCTCGTAACTGTTTTTTTAATTAACGTACAAAAAGTTATAACCTATCAAAAGAAAGGAAATTTGCTCAGCAATCCAAATTTCTAAATAATTTTTTTTATCTTTTATAGTTTTCAATATACGGGGGAAATACAAAATTTTTGTTAAAATTTGTAATTCCCTCGTAACTTTTTTATTAATTACCGTACAAAAAGGTATAACCTATCAAAAGAAAGGAAATTTACTCAGCAATCCAAATTTCTAATTAATTTTTTTTTATCTTTTATAGTTTTCAATATACGGGGGAAATACAAAATTTTTGTTAAAATTTGAAATTCCCTCGTAACTTGTTTATTAACTAACGTACAAAAAGTTATAACCTATCAAAAAAAAGGAAATTTGCTCAGCAATCCAAATTTTTAATTAATTTTTTTTTATCTTTTATAGTTTTCAATATACGGGGGAAATACCAAATTTTTGTTAAAATTTGTAATTCCCTCGTAACTTTTTTATTATTTACCGTACAAAAAGTTATAACCTATCGAAAGATAGGAAATTTTTTCAAGAATCCAAATTTTTAATTAATTTTTTTATATCTTTTATAGTTTTCAATATACAGGGAAAATACAAAATTTTTGTTAAAATTTGTAATTCCATCGTAACTTTTTTATTATTCACCGTACAAAAAGTTATAACCTATCAAAAGAAAGGAAATTTGCTCAGCAATCCAAATTTCTAATTAACTTTTTTTTATCTTTTATAGTTTTCAATATACGGGGGAAATACAAAATTTTTGTTAAAATTTGTAATTCCCTCGTAACTTTTTTATTAATTACCGTACAAAAAGTTATAACCTATCAAAAGAAAGGAAATTTGCTCAGCAATCCAAACTTCTAATTAATTTTTTTTTATCTTTTATAGTTTTCAATTTACGGGGGAAATACAAAATTTTTGTTAAAATTTGAAATTCCCTCGTAACTTGTTTATTAATTAACTTACAGAAAGTTATAACCTATCAAAAGAAAAGAAATTTGCTCAGCAATCCAAATTTCTAATTAATTTTTTTTTTATCTTTTATAGTTTTTAATATACGGGGGAAATACCAAATTTTTGTTAAAATTTGTAATTCCCTCGTAACTTTTTTATTATTTACCGTACAAAAAGTTATAACCTATCAATAGATAGGAAACTTTCTCAAGAATCCAAATTTTCAACTATTTTTTTTATATCTTTTATAGTTTTCAATATACGGGGGAAATACAAAATTTTTGTTAAAATTTGAAATTCCCTCGTAACTTGTTTATTAATTGACGTACAGAAAGTTATAACCTATCAAAAGAAAGGAAATTTGCTCAGCAATCCAAATTTCTAATTAATTTTTTTTTATCTTTTATAGTTTTCAATATACGGGAGAAATACCAAATTTTTGTTAAAATTTGTAATTCCCTCGTAACTTTTTTATTAATTACCGTACAAAAAGTTATAACCTATCAAAAGATAGAAAATTTTTTCAAGAATCCAAATTTTCAATTAATTTTTTTATATCTTTTATAGTTTTCAATATACAGGGGAAATCCAAAATTTTTGTTAAAATTTGTAATTCCGTCGTAACTTTTTTATTATTTACCGTACAAAAAGTTATAACCTATCAATAGATAGGAAACTTTCTCAAGAATCCAAATTTTCAACTATTTTTTTTATATCTTTTATAGTTTTCAATATACGGGGGAAATACAAAATTTTTGTTAAAATTTGAAATTCCCTCGTAACTTGTTTATTAATTGACGTACAGAAAGTTATAACCTATTAAAAGAAAGGAAATTTGCTCAGCAATCCAAATTTCTAATTAATTTTTTTTTATCTTTTATAGTTTTCAATATACGGGGGAAATACCAAATTTTTGTTAAAATTTATAAATCCCTCGTAACTTTTTTATTAATTAACGAACAGAAAGTTGTAACCTATCAAAAGATAGGAAATTTTCTTAAAAATCCAAATTTCCGATTAGTCTTTTTATATCTTTTAAAGTTTTCAATATACGGGGGAAATACCAAATTTTTGTTAAAATTTGTAATTCCCTCGTAACTTTTTTATTAATTACCGTACAAAAAGTTGTAACCTATCAAAAGATAGGAAATTTTCTTAAGAATCCAAATTTTCAATTAATTTTTTCATATCTTTTATAGTTTTCAATATACAGGGGAAATCCAAAATTTTTGTTAAAATTTGTAATTCCGTCGTAACTTTTTTATTAATTACCGTACAAAAAGTTATAACCTATCAAAAGATAGGAAATTTTCTCAGCAATACAAATTTCCGATTATTTTTTTTATATCTTTTATAGTTTTCAATATACAGGGGAAATACAAAATTTTTGTTAAAATTTGTAATTCCCTCGTAACTGTTTTTTTAATTAACGTACAAAAAGTTATAACCTATCAAAAGAAAGGAAATTTGCTCAGCAATCCAAATTTCTAATTATTTTTTTTTATCTTTTACAGTTTTCAATATACGGGGGAAAAACAAAATTTTTGTTAAAATTTGTAATTCCCTCGTAACTTTTTTATTATTCACCGTACAAAAAGTTATAACCTATCAAAAGATAGGAAATTCTCTCAACAATCCAAGTATCCAATTGATTTTTTTATATCTTTTATAGTTTTCAATATACGGGGGAAATACAAAATTTTTGTTAAAATTTGAAATTTCCTCGTAACTTTTTTATTAATTACCGTACAAAAAGTTATAACCTATTAAAAGATATGAAATTTTCTTAGCATTCCAAATTTCCCTTTAGTCTTTTTATATCTTTTATAGTTTTCAATATACGGGGGAAATACAAAATTTTTGTTAAAATTTGAAATTCTCTCGTAACTTGTTTATTAATTAACGTACAGAAAGTTATAACCTATCAAAAGAAAGGAAATTTGCTCAGCAATCCAAATTTCTAATTAATTTTTTTTTTATCTTTTATAGTTTTCAATATACGGGGGAAATACAAAATTTTTGTTTAAATTTGTAATTCCCTCGTAACTTTTTTATTATTCACCGTACAAAAAGTTATAACCTATCAAAAGATAGAAAATTTTCTCAAGAATTTAAATTTTCAATTAATTTTTTTATATCTTTTATAGTTTTCAATATACGGGGGAAATACAAAATTTTTGTTAAAATTTGTAATTCCCTCGTAACTGTTTTTTTAATTAACGTACAAAAAGTTATAACCTATCAAAAGAAAGGAAATTTGCTCAGCAATCCAAATTTCTAAATAATTTTTTTTTATCTTTTATAGTTTTCAATATACGGGGGAAATACAAAATTTTTGTTAAAATTTGTAATTCCCTAGTAACTTTTTTATTAATTACCGTACAAAAAGTTATAACCTATCAAAAGAAAGGAAATTTGCTCAGCAATCCAAATTTCTAATTAATTTTTTTTTATCTTTTATAGTTTTCAATATACGGGGGAAATACAAAATTTTTGTTAAAATTTGAAATTCCCTCGTAACTTGTCTATTAATTAACGTACAGAAAGTTATAACCTATCAAAAGAAAGGAAATTTGCTCAGCAATCCAAATTTCTAATTAATTTTTTTTTATCTTTTATAGTTTTTAATATACGGGGGAAACACCAAATTTTTGTTAAAATTTGTAATTCCCTCGTAACTTTTTTATTATTTACCGTACAAAAAGTTATAACCTATCAAAAGATAGGAAATTTTCTCAAGAATCCAAATTTTTAATTAATTTTTTTATATCTTTTATAGTTTTCAATATACGGGGGAAATACAAAATTTTTGTTAAAATTTGAAATTCCCTCGTAACTTGTTTATTAATTAACGTACAGAAAGTTATAACCTATCATAAGAAAGGAAATTTGCTCAGCAATCCAAATTTCTAATTAATTTTTTTTTATCTTCTATAGTTTTCAATATACGGGGGAAATACCAAATTTTTGTTAAAATTTGTAATTCCCTCGTAACTTTTTTATTAATTACCGTACAAAAAGTTATAACCTATCAAAAGATAGGAAATTTTCTCAAGAATCCAAATTTTCAATTAATTTTTATATATCTTTTATAGTTTTTAATATACGGGGGAAATACAAAATTTTTGTTAAAATTTGTAATTCCCTCGTAACTGTTTTTTTAATTAACGTACAAAAAGTTATAACCTATTAAAAGAAAGGAAATTTGCTCAGCAATTTAAATTTCTAAATAATTTTTTTTTTATCTTTTATAGTTTTCAATATACGGGGGAAATACAAAATTTTTGTTAAAATTTGTAATTCTCTCGTAACTTTTTTATTAATTACCGTACAAAAAGTTATAACCTATCAAAAGATAGGAAATTTTCTCAAGAATCCAAATTTTTAATTAATTTTTTTATATCTTTTATAGTTTTTAATATACGGGGGAAATACAAAATTTTTGTTAAAATTTGTAATTCCCTCGTAACTGTTTTTTTAATTAACGTACAAAAAGTTATAACCTATTAAAATAAAGGAAATTTGTTTGGCAATTCAAATTTCTAAATAATTTTTTTTTTATCTTTTATAGTTTTCAATATACGGGGGAAATACAAAATTTTTGTTAAAATTTGTAATTCCCTCGTAACTTTTTTATTAATTACCGTACAGAAAGTTATAACCTATCAAAAGATAGGAAATTTTCTCAAGAATCCAAATTTTCAATTATTTTTTTTATATCTTTTATAGTTTTCAATATACGGGGGAAATACAAAATTTTTGTTAAAATTTGAAATTTCCTCGTAACTTGTTTATTAATTAACGTACAGAAAGTTATAACCTATCAAAAGAAAGGAAATTTGCTCAGCAATCCAAATTTCTAATTAATTTTTTTTTATCTTTTATAGTTTTCAATATACGGGGGAAATACCAAATTTTTGTTAAAATTTGTAATTCCCTCGTAACTTTTTTATTAATTACCGTACAAAAAGTTATAACCTATCAAAAGATAGGAAATTTTTTTAAGAATCCAAATTTTCAATTAATTTTTTTATATCTTTTATATTTTTCAATATACGGGGGAAATACAAAATTTTTGTTAAAATTTGTAATTCCCTCGTAACTTTTTTATTATTCACCGTACAAAAAGTTATAACCTATCAAAAGATAGGAAATTTTCTCAAGAATCCAAATTTTTAATTAATTTTTTTATATCTTTTATAGTTTTCAATATACGGGGGAAATACAAAATTTTTGTTAAAATTTGTAATTCCCTCGTAACTTTTTTATTAATTACCGTACAAAATGTTATAACCTATCAAAAGATAGGAAATTTTCTCAAGAATCCAAATTTTCAATTAATTTTTTTATATCTTTTATAGTTTTCAATATACGGGGGAAATACAAAATTTTTGTTAAAATTTGAAATTCCCTCGTAACTTGTTTATTAATTAACGTACAGAAAGTTATAACCTATCATAAGAAAGGAAATTTGCTCAGCAATCCAAATTTCTAATTAATTTTTTTTTATCTTCTATAGTTTTCAATATACGGGGGAAATACCAAATTTTTGTTAAAATTTGTAATTCCCTCTTAACTTTTTTATTAATTACCGTACAAAAAGTTATAACCTATCAAAAGATAGGAAATTTTCTCAAGAATCCAAATTTTCAATTAATTTTTATACATCTTTTATAGTTTTTAATATACGGGGGAAATACAAAATTTTTGTTATAATTTGTAATTCCCTCGTAACTGTTTTTTTAATTAACGTACAAAAAGTTATAACCTATTAAAAGAAAGGAAATTTGCTCAGCAATTTAAATTTCTAAATAATTTTTTTTTTATCTTTTATAGTTTTCAATATACGGGGGAAATACAAAATTTTTGTTAAAATTTGTAATTCCCTCGTAACTGTTTTTTTAATTAACGTACAAAAAGTTATAACCTATTAAAAGAAAGGAAATTTGCTCAGCAATTTAAATTTCTAAATAATTTTTTTTTTATCTTTTATAGTTTTTAATATACGGGGGAAATACAAAATTTTTGTTAAAATTTGTAATTCCCTCGTAACTGTTTTTTTAATTAACGTACAAAAAGTTATAACCTATTAAAATAAAGGAAATTTGTTTGGCAATTCAAATTTCTAAATAATTTTTTTTTTATCTTTTATAGTTTTCAATATACGGGGGAAATACAAAATTTTTGTTAAAATTTGTAATTCTCTCGTAACTTTTTTATTAATTACCGTACAGAAAGTTGTAACCTATCAAAAGATAGGAAATTTTTTCAAGAATCCAAATTTTCAATTATTTTTTTTATATCTTTTATAGTTTTCAATATACGGGGGAAATACAAAATTTTTGTTAAAATTTGAAATTCCCTCGTAACTTGTTTATTAATTAACGTACAGAAAGTTATAACCTATCAAAAGAAAGGAAATTTGCTCAGCAATTCAAATTTCTAATTAATTTTTTTTTATCTTTTATAGTTTTTAATATACGGGGGAAATACCAAATTTTTGTTAAAATTTGTAATTCCCTCGTAACTTTTTTATTAATTACCGTACAAAAAGTTATAACCTATTAAAAGATAGGAAATTTTCTCAAGAATCCAAATTTTCAATTAATTTTTTTATATCTTTTATAGTTTTCAATATACGGGGGAAATACAAAATTTTTGTTAAAATTTGAAATTCCCTCGTAACTTGTTTATTAATTAACGTACAGAAAGTTATAACCTATCAAAAGAAAGCAAATTTGCTCAGCAATCCAAATTTCTAATTAATTTTTTTTTATCTTTTATAGTTTTTAATATACGGGGGAAATACCAAATTTTTGTTAAAATTTGTAATTCCCTCGTAACTTATTTATTAATTACCGTACAAAAAGTTATAACCTATCAAAAGATAGGAAATTTTCTCAAGAATCCAAATTTTCAACTAGTTTTTTTATATCTTTTATAGTTTTCAATATACGGGGGAAATACAAAATTTTTGTTAAAATTTGTAATTCCCTCGTAACTTTTTTATTATTCACCGTACAAAAAGTTATAACCTATCAAAAGATAGGAAATTTTCTTAAGAATCCAAATTTTCAATTAATTTTTTTATATCTTTTATAGTTTTCAATATACGGGGGAAATACAAAATTTTTGTTAAAATTTGAAATTCCCTCGTAACTTGTTTATTAATTAACGTACAGAAAGGTATAACCTATCAAAAGAAAGGAAATATGCTCAGCAATCCAAATTTCTAATTAATTTTTTTTTTTTTTTTTTATAGTTTTCAATATACGGGGGAAATACAAAATTTTTGTTAAAATTTGTAATTCCCTCGTAACTTTTTTATTAATTACCGTACAAAAAGTTATAACCTATTAAAAGATAGGAAATTTTCTCAAGAATCCAAATAGTTAATTAATTTTTTTATATCTTTTATAGTTTTCGATATACGGGGGAAATACAAAATTTTTGTTAAAATTTGAAATTCCCTCGTAACTTGTTTATTAATTAACGTACAGAAAAATGTAACCTATCAAAAGAAAGGAAATTTGCTCAGCAATCCAAATTTCTAATTAATTTTTTTTTATCTTTTATAGTTTTTAATATACGGGGGAAATACAAAATTTTTGTTAAAATTTGTAATTCCCTCGTAACTTTTTTATTATTCACCGTACAAAAAGTTGTAACCTATCAAAAGATAGAAAATTTTCTCAAGAATTCAAATTTTTAATCAATTTTTTTATATCTTTTATAGTTTTCAATATACGGGGGAAATACAAAATTTTTGTTAAAATTTGTAATTCCCTCGTAACTGTTTTTTTAATTAACGTACAAAAAGTTATAACCTATCAAAAGAAAGGAAATTTGCTCAGCAATCCAAATTTCTAAATAATTTTTTTTATCTTTTATAGTTTTCAATATACGGGGGAAATACAAAATTTTTGTTAAAATTTGTAATTCCCTCGTAACTTTTTTATTAATTACCGTACAAAAAGGTATAACCTATCAAAAGAAAGGAAATTTACTCAGCAATCCAAATTTCTAATTAATTTTTTTTTATCTTTTATAGTTTTCAATATACGGGGGAAATACAAAATTTTTGTTAAAATTTGAAATTCCCTCGTAACTTGTTTATTAACTAACGTACAAAAAGTTATAACCTATCAAAAAAAAGGAAATTTGCTCAGCAATCCAAATTTTTAATTAATTTTTTTTTATCTTTTATAGTTTTCAATATACGGGGGAAATACCAAATTTTTGTTAAAATTTGTAATTCCCTCGTAACTTTTTTATTATTTACCGTACAAAAAGTTATAACCTATCGAAAGATAGGAAATTTTTTCAAGAATCCAAATTTTTAATTAATTTTTTTATATCTTTTATAGTTTTCAATATACAGGGAAAATACAAAATTTTTGTTAAAATTTGTAATTCCATCGTAACTTTTTTATTATTCACCGTACAAAAAGTTATAACCTATCAAAAGAAAGGAAATTTGCTCAGCAATCCAAATTTCTAATTAACTTTTTTTTATCTTTTATAGTTTTCAATATACGGGGGAAATACAAAATTTTTGTTAAAATTTGTAATTCCCTCGTAACTTTTTTATTAATTACCGTACAAAAAGTTATAACCTATCAAAAGAAAGGAAATTTGCTCAGCAATCCAAACTTCTAATTAATTTTTTTTTATCTTTTATAGTTTTCAATTTACGGGGGAAATACAAAATTTTTGTTAAAATTTGAAATTCCCTCGTAACTTGTTTATTAATTAACTTACAGAAAGTTATAACCTATCAAAAGAAAAGAAATTTGCTCAGCAATCCAAATTTCTAATTAATTTTTTTTTTATCTTTTATAGTTTTTAATATACGGGGGAAATACCAAATTTTTGTTAAAATTTGTAATTCCCTCGTAACTTTTTTATTATTTACCGTACAAAAAGTTATAACCTATCAATAGATAGGAAACTTTCTCAAGAATCCAAATTTTCAACTATTTTTTTTATATCTTTTATAGTTTTCAATATACGGGGGAAATACAAAATTTTTGTTAAAATTTGAAATTCCCTCGTAACTTGTTTATTAATTGACGTACAGAAAGTTATAACCTATCAAAAGAAAGGAAATTTGCTCAGCAATCCAAATTTCTAATTAATTTTTTTTTATCTTTTATAGTTTTCAATATACGGGAGAAATACCAAATTTTTGTTAAAATTTGTAATTCCCTCGTAACTTTTTTATTAATTACCGTACAAAAAGTTATAACCTATCAAAAGATAGAAAATTTTTTCAAGAATCCAAATTTTCAATTAATTTTTTTATATCTTTTATAGTTTTCAATATACAGGGGAAATCCAAAATTTTTGTTAAAATTTGTAATTCCGTCGTAACTTTTTTATTATTTACCGTACAAAAAGTTATAACCTATCAATAGATAGGAAACTTTCTCAAGAATCCAAATTTTCAACTATTTTTTTTATATCTTTTATAGTTTTCAATATACGGGGGAAATACAAAATTTTTGTTAAAATTTGAAATTCCCTCGTAACTTGTTTATTAATTGACGTACAGAAAGTTATAACCTATTAAAAGAAAGGAAATTTGCTCAGCAATCCAAATTTCTAATTAATTTTTTTTTATCTTTTATAGTTTTCAATATACGGGGGAAATACCAAATTTTTGTTAAAATTTATAAATCCCTCGTAACTTTTTTATTAATTAACGAACAGAAAGTTGTAACCTATCAAAAGATAGGAAATTTTCTTAAAAATCCAAATTTCCGATTAGTCTTTTTATATCTTTTAAAGTTTTCAATATACGGGGGAAATACCAAATTTTTGTTAAAATTTGTAATTCCCTCGTAACTTTTTTATTAATTACCGTACAAAAAGTTGTAACCTATCAAAAGATAGGAAATTTTCTTAAGAATCCAAATTTTCAATTAATTTTTTCATATCTTTTATAGTTTTCAATATACAGGGGAAATCCAAAATTTTTGTTAAAATTTGTAATTCCGTCGTAACTTTTTTATTAATTACCGTACAAAAAGTTATAACCTATCAAAAGATAGGAAATTTTCTCAGCAATACAAATTTCCGATTATTTTTTTTATATCTTTTATAGTTTTCAATATACAGGGGAAATACAAAATTTTTGTTAAAATTTGTAATTCCCTCGTAACTGTTTTTTTAATTAACGTACAAAAAGTTATAACCTATCAAAAGAAAGGAAATTTGCTCAGCAATCCAAATTTCTAATTATTTTTTTTTATCTTTTACAGTTTTCAATATACGGGGGAAAAACAAAATTTTTGTTAAAATTTGTAATTCCCTCGTAACTTTTTTATTATTCACCGTACAAAAAGTTATAACCTATCAAAAGATAGGAAATTCTCTCAACAATCCAAGTATCCAATTGATTTTTTTATATCTTTTATAGTTTTCAATATACGGGGGAAATACAAAATTTTTGTTAAAATTTGAAATTTCCTCGTAACTTTTTTATTAATTACCGTACAAAAAGTTATAACCTATTAAAAGATATGAAATTTTCTTAGCATTCCAAATTTCCCTTTAGTCTTTTTATATCTTTTATAGTTTTCAATATACGTGGGAAATACAAAATGTTTGTTAAAATTTGTAATTCCCTCGTAACTGTTTTTTTAATTAACGTACAAAAAGTTATAACCTATTAAAAGAAAGAAAATTTGCTCAGCAATCCAAATTTCTAAATAATTTTTTTTTTATCTTTTATAGTTTTCAATATACGGGGGAAATACAAAATTTTTGTTAAAATTTGTAATTCCCTCGTAACTTTTTTATTAATTACCGTACAAAAAGTTATAACCTATCAAAAGAAAGGAAATTTGCTCAGCAATCCAAATTTCTAATTAACTTTTTTTTATCTTTTATAGTTTTCAATATACGGGGGAAATACAAAATTTTTGTTAAAATTTGTAATTCCCTCGTAACTTTTTTATTAATTACCGTACAAAAAGTTATAACCTATCAAAAGATAGGAAATTTTCTCAAGAATCCAAATTTTCAATTAATTTTTTTATATCTTTTATAGATTTCAATATACGGGGGAAATACAAAATTTTTGTTAAACTTTGAAATTCCCTCGTAACTTGTTTATTAATTAACGCACAGAAAGTTATAACCTATCAAAAGAAAGAAAATTTGCTCAGCAATCCAAATTTCTAATAAATTTTTTTTTTATCTTTTATAGTTTTCAATATACGGGGGAAATACCAAATTTTTGTTAAAATTTGTAATTCCCTCGTAACTTTTTTATTAATTACCGTACAAAAAGTTATAACCTATCAAAAGATAGTAAATTTTCTCAAGAATCCAAATTTTCAATTAATTTTTTTATAATTTTTATAGTTTTCAATATACGGGGGAAATACAAAATTTTTGTTAAAATTTGTAATTCCCTCGTAACTGTTTTTTTAATTAACGTACAAAAAGTTATAATCTATCAAAAGAAAGGAAATTTGCTCAGCAATCCAAATTTCTAAATAATTTTTTTTTTATCTTTTATAGTTTTCAATATACGGGGGAAATACAAAATTTTTGTTAAAATTTGTAATTCCCTCGTAACTTTTTTATTAATTACCGTACAAAAAGTTATAACCTATCAAAAGAAAGGAAATTTGCTCAGCAATCCAAATTTCTAATTAACTTTTTTTTATCTTTTATAGTTTTCAATATACGGGGGAAATACAAAATTTTTGTTAAAATTTGTAATTCCCTCGTAACTTTTTTATTAATTACCGTACAAAAAGTTATAACCTATCAAAAGATAGGAAATTTTCTCAAGAATCCAAATTTTCAATTAATTTTTTTATATCTTTTATAGATTTCAATATACGGGGGAAATACAAAATTTTTGTTAAACTTTGAAATTCCCTCGTAACTTGTTTATTAATTAACGCACAGAAAGTTATAACCTATCAAAAGAAAGAAAATTTGCTTAGCAATCCAAATTTCTAATTAATTTTTTTTTTATCTTTTATAGTTTTCAATATACGGGGGAAATACCAAATTTTTGTTAAAATTTGTAATTCCCTCGTAACTTTTTTATTAATTACCGTACAAAAAGTTATAACCTATCAAAAGATAGGAAATTTTCTCAAGAATCCAAATTTTCAATTAATTTTTTTATATCTTTTATAGTTTTCAATATACGGGGGAAATACAAAATTTTTGTTAAAATTTGTAATTCCCTCGTAACTGTTTTTTTAATTAACGTACAAAAAGTTATAACCTATCAAAAGAAAGGAAATTTGCTCAGCAATCCAAATTTCTAAATAATTTTTTTTTTATCTTTTATAGTTTTCAATATACGGGGGAAATACAAAATTTTTGTTAAAATTTGTAATTCCCTCGTAACTTTTTTATTAATTACCGTACAAAAAGTTATAACCTATCAAAAGAAAGGAAATTTGCTCAGCAATCCAAATTTCTAATTAACTTTTTTTTTATCTGTTATAGTTTTCAATATACGGGGGAAATACAAAATTTTTGTTAAAATTTGTAATTCCCTCGTAACTTTTTTAAATTACCGTACAAAAAGTTATAACCTATCAAAAGATAGGAAATTTTCTCAAGAATCCAAATTTTCAATTAATTTTTTTATATCTTTTATAGTTTTCAATATACGGGGGAAATACAAAATTTTTGTTAAAATTTGAAATTCTCTCGTAACTTGTTTATTAATTAACGTACAGAAAGTTATAACCTATCAAAAGAAAGGAAATTTGCTCAGCAATCCAAATTTCTAATTAATTTTTTTTTTATCTTTTATAGTTTTCAATATACGGGGGAAATACAAAATTTTTGTTTAAATTTGTAATTCCCTCGTAACTTTTTTATTATTCACCGTACAAAAAGTTATAACCTATCAAAAGATAGAAAATTTTCTCAAGAATTTAAATTTTCAATTAATTTTTTTATATCTTTTATAGTTTTCAATATACGGGGGAAATACAAAATTTTTGTTAAAATTTGTAATTCCCTCGTAACTGTTTTTTTAATTAACGTACAAAAAGTTATAACCTATCAAAAGAAAGGAAATTTGCTCAGCAATCCAAATTTCTAAATAATTTTTTTTTATCTTTTATAGTTTTCAATATACGGGGGAAATACAAAATTTTTGTTAAAATTTGTAATTCCCTAGTAACTTTTTTATTAATTACCGTACAAAAAGTTATAACCTATCAAAAGAAAGGAAATTTGCTCAGCAATCCAAATTTCTAATTAATTTTTTTTTATCTTTTATAGTTTTCAATATACGGGGGAAATACAAAATTTTTGTTAAAATTTGAAATTCCCTCGTAACTTGTCTATTAATTAACGTACAGAAAGTTATAACCTATCAAAAGAAAGGAAATTTGCTCAGCAATCCAAATTTCTAATTAATTTTTTTTTATCTTTTATAGTTTTTAATATACGGGGGAAACACCAAATTTTTGTTAAAATTTGTAATTCCCTCGTAACTTTTTTATTATTTACCGTACAAAAAGTTATAACCTATCAAAAGATAGGAAATTTTCTCAAGAATCCAAATTTTTAATTAATTTTTTTATATCTTTTATAGTTTTCAATATACGGGGGAAATACAAAATTTTTGTTAAAATTTGAAATTCCCTCGTAACTTGTTTATTAATTAACGTACAGAAAGTTATAACCTATCATAAGAAAGGAAATTTGCTCAGCAATCCAAATTTCTAATTAATTTTTTTTTATCTTCTATAGTTTTCAATATACGGGGGAAATACCAAATTTTTGTTAAAATTTGTAATTCCCTCGTAACTTTTTTATTAATTACCGTACAAAAAGTTATAACCTATCAAAAGATAGGAAATTTTCTCAAGAATCCAAATTTTCAATTAATTTTTATATATCTTTTATAGTTTTTAATATACGGGGGAAATACAAAATTTTTGTTAAAATTTGTAATTCCCTCGTAACTGTTTTTTTAATTAACGTACAAAAAGTTATAACCTATTAAAAGAAAGGAAATTTGCTCAGCAATTTAAATTTCTAAATAATTTTTTTTTTATCTTTTATAGTTTTCAATATACGGGGGAAATACAAAATTTTTGTTAAAATTTGTAATTCTCTCGTAACTTTTTTATTAATTACCGTACAAAAAGTTATAACCTATCAAAAGATAGGAAATTTTCTCAAGAATCCAAATTTTTAATTAATTTTTTTATATCTTTTATAGTTTTTAATATACGGGGGAAATACAAAATTTTTGTTAAAATTTGTAATTCCCTCGTAACTGTTTTTTTAATTAACGTACAAAAAGTTATAACCTATTAAAATAAAGGAAATTTGTTTGGCAATTCAAATTTCTAAATAATTTTTTTTTTATCTTTTATAGTTTTCAATATACGGGGGAAATACAAAATTTTTGTTAAAATTTGTAATTCCCTCGTAACTTTTTTATTAATTACCGTACAGAAAGTTATAACCTATCAAAAGATAGGAAATTTTCTCAAGAATCCAAATTTTCAATTATTTTTTTTATATCTTTTATAGTTTTCAATATACGGGGGAAATACAAAATTTTTGTTAAAATTTGAAATTTCCTCGTAACTTGTTTATTAATTAACGTACAGAAAGTTATAACCTATCAAAAGAAAGGAAATTTGCTCAGCAATCCAAATTTCTAATTAATTTTTTTTTATCTTTTATAGTTTTCAATATACGGGGGAAATACCAAATTTTTGTTAAAATTTGTAATTCCCTCGTAACTTTTTTATTAATTACCGTACAAAAAGTTATAACCTATCAAAAGATAGGAAATTTTTTTAAGAATCCAAATTTTCAATTAATTTTTTTATATCTTTTATATTTTTCAATATACGGGGGAAATACAAAATTTTTGTTAAAATTTGTAATTCCCTCGTAACTTTTTTATTATTCACCGTACAAAAAGTTATAACCTATCAAAAGATAGGAAATTTTCTCAAGAATCCAAATTTTTAATTAATTTTTTTATATCTTTTATAGTTTTCAATATACGGGGGAAATACAAAATTTTTGTTAAAATTTGTAATTCCCTCGTAACTTTTTTATTAATTACCGTACAAAATGTTATAACCTATCAAAAGATAGGAAATTTTCTCAAGAATCCAAATTTTCAATTAATTTTTTTATATCTTTTATAGTTTTCAATATACGGGGGAAATACAAAATTTTTGTTAAAATTTGAAATTCCCTCGTAACTTGTTTATTAATTAACGTACAGAAAGTTATAACCTATCATAAGAAAGGAAATTTGCTCAGCAATCCAAATTTCTAATTAATTTTTTTTTATCTTCTATAGTTTTCAATATACGGGGGAAATACCAAATTTTTGTTAAAATTTGTAATTCCCTCTTAACTTTTTTATTAATTACCGTACAAAAAGTTATAACCTATCAAAAGATAGGAAATTTTCTCAAGAATCCAAATTTTCAATTAATTTTTATACATCTTTTATAGTTTTTAATATACGGGGGAAATACAAAATTTTTGTTATAATTTGTAATTCCCTCGTAACTGTTTTTTTAATTAACGTACAAAAAGTTATAACCTATTAAAAGAAAGGAAATTTGCTCAGCAATTTAAATTTCTAAATAATTTTTTTTTTATCTTTTATAGTTTTCAATATACGGGGGAAATACAAAATTTTTGTTAAAATTTGTAATTCCCTCGTAACTGTTTTTTTAATTAACGTACAAAAAGTTATAACCTATTAAAAGAAAGGAAATTTGCTCAGCAATTTAAATTTCTAAATAATTTTTTTTTTATCTTTTATAGTTTTTAATATACGGGGGAAATACAAAATTTTTGTTAAAATTTGTAATTCCCTCGTAACTGTTTTTTTAATTAACGTACAAAAAGTTATAACCTATTAAAATAAAGGAAATTTGTTTGGCAATTCAAATTTCTAAATAATTTTTTTTTTATCTTTTATAGTTTTCAATATACGGGGGAAATACAAAATTTTTGTTAAAATTTGTAATTCTCTCGTAACTTTTTTATTAATTACCGTACAGAAAGTTGTAACCTATCAAAAGATAGGAAATTTTTTCAAGAATCCAAATTTTCAATTATTTTTTTTATATCTTTTATAGTTTTCAATATACGGGGGAAATACAAAATTTTTGTTAAAATTTGAAATTCCCTCGTAACTTGTTTATTAATTAACGTACAGAAAGTTATAACCTATCAAAAGAAAGGAAATTTGCTCAGCAATTCAAATTTCTAATTAATTTTTTTTTATCTTTTATAGTTTTTAATATACGGGGGAAATACCAAATTTTTGTTAAAATTTGTAATTCCCTCGTAACTTTTTTATTAATTACCGTACAAAAAGTTATAACCTATTAAAAGATAGGAAATTTTCTCAAGAATCCAAATTTTCAATTAATTTTTTTATATCTTTTATAGTTTTCAATATACGGGGGAAATACAAAATTTTTGTTAAAATTTGAAATTCCCTCGTAACTTGTTTATTAATTAACGTACAGAAAGTTATAACCTATCAAAAGAAAGCAAATTTGCTCAGCAATCCAAATTTCTAATTAATTTTTTTTTATCTTTTATAGTTTTTAATATACGGGGGAAATACCAAATTTTTGTTAAAATTTGTAATTCCCTCGTAACTTATTTATTAATTACCGTACAAAAAGTTATAACCTATCAAAAGATAGGAAATTTTCTCAAGAATCCAAATTTTCAACTAGTTTTTTTATATCTTTTATAGTTTTCAATATACGGGGGAAATACAAAATTTTTGTTAAAATTTGTAATTCCCTCGTAACTTTTTTATTATTCACCGTACAAAAAGTTATAACCTATCAAAAGATAGGAAATTTTCTTAAGAATCCAAATTTTCAATTAATTTTTTTATATCTTTTATAGTTTTCAATATACGGGGGAAATACAAAATTTTTGTTAAAATTTGAAATTCCCTCGTAACTTGTTTATTAATTAACGTACAGAAAGGTATAACCTATCAAAAGAAAGGAAATATGCTCAGCAATCCAAATTTCTAATTAATTTTTTTTTTTTTTTTTTATAGTTTTCAATATACGGGGGAAATACAAAATTTTTGTTAAAATTTGTAATTCCCTCGTAACTTTTTTATTAATTACCGTACAAAAAGTTATAACCTATTAAAAGATAGGAAATTTTCTCAAGAATCCAAATAGTTAATTAATTTTTTTATATCTTTTATAGTTTTCGATATACGGGGGAAATACAAAATTTTTGTTAAAATTTGAAATTCCCTCGTAACTTGTTTATTAATTAACGTACAGAAAAATGTAACCTATCAAAAGAAAGGAAATTTGCTCAGCAATCCAAATTTCTAATTAATTTTTTTTTATCTTTTATAGTTTTTAATATACGGGGGAAATACAAAATTTTTGTTAAAATTTGTAATTCCCTCGTAACTTTTTTATTATTCACCGTACAAAAAGTTGTAACCTATCAAAAGATAGAAAATTTTCTCAAGAATTCAAATTTTTAATCAATTTTTTTATATCTTTTATAGTTTTCAATATACGGGGGAAATACAAAATTTTTGTTAAAATTTGTAATTCCCTCGTAACTGTTTTTTTAATTAACGTACAAAAAGTTATAACCTATCAAAAGAAAGGAAATTTGCTCAGCAATCCAAATTTCTAAATAATTTTTTTTATCTTTTATAGTTTTCAATATACGGGGGAAATACAAAATTTTTGTTAAAATTTGTAATTCCCTCGTAACTTTTTTATTAATTACCGTACAAAAAGGTATAACCTATCAAAAGAAAGGAAATTTACTCAGCAATCCAAATTTCTAATTAATTTTTTTTTATCTTTTATAGTTTTCAATATACGGGGGAAATACAAAATTTTTGTTAAAATTTGAAATTCCCTCGTAACTTGTTTATTAACTAACGTACAAAAAGTTATAACCTATCAAAAAAAAGGAAATTTGCTCAGCAATCCAAATTTTTAATTAATTTTTTTTTATCTTTTATAGTTTTCAATATACGGGGGAAATACCAAATTTTTGTTAAAATTTGTAATTCCCTCGTAACTTTTTTATTATTTACCGTACAAAAAGTTATAACCTATCGAAAGATAGGAAATTTTTTCAAGAATCCAAATTTTTAATTAATTTTTTTATATCTTTTATAGTTTTCAATATACAGGGAAAATACAAAATTTTTGTTAAAATTTGTAATTCCATCGTAACTTTTTTATTATTCACCGTACAAAAAGTTATAACCTATCAAAAGAAAGGAAATTTGCTCAGCAATCCAAATTTCTAATTAACTTTTTTTTATCTTTTATAGTTTTCAATATACGGGGGAAATACAAAATTTTTGTTAAAATTTGTAATTCCCTCGTAACTTTTTTATTAATTACCGTACAAAAAGTTATAACCTATCAAAAGAAAGGAAATTTGCTCAGCAATCCAAACTTCTAATTAATTTTTTTTTATCTTTTATAGTTTTCAATTTACGGGGGAAATACAAAATTTTTGTTAAAATTTGAAATTCCCTCGTAACTTGTTTATTAATTAACTTACAGAAAGTTATAACCTATCAAAAGAAAAGAAATTTGCTCAGCAATCCAAATTTCTAATTAATTTTTTTTTTATCTTTTATAGTTTTTAATATACGGGGGAAATACCAAATTTTTGTTAAAATTTGTAATTCCCTCGTAACTTTTTTATTATTTACCGTACAAAAAGTTATAACCTATCAATAGATAGGAAACTTTCTCAAGAATCCAAATTTTCAACTATTTTTTTTATATCTTTTATAGTTTTCAATATACGGGGGAAATACAAAATTTTTGTTAAAATTTGAAATTCCCTCGTAACTTGTTTATTAATTGACGTACAGAAAGTTATAACCTATCAAAAGAAAGGAAATTTGCTCAGCAATCCAAATTTCTAATTAATTTTTTTTTATCTTTTATAGTTTTCAATATACGGGAGAAATACCAAATTTTTGTTAAAATTTGTAATTCCCTCGTAACTTTTTTATTAATTACCGTACAAAAAGTTATAACCTATCAAAAGATAGAAAATTTTTTCAAGAATCCAAATTTTCAATTAATTTTTTTATATCTTTTATAGTTTTCAATATACAGGGGAAATCCAAAATTTTTGTTAAAATTTGTAATTCCGTCGTAACTTTTTTATTATTTACCGTACAAAAAGTTATAACCTATCAATAGATAGGAAACTTTCTCAAGAATCCAAATTTTCAACTATTTTTTTTATATCTTTTATAGTTTTCAATATACGGGGGAAATACAAAATTTTTGTTAAAATTTGAAATTCCCTCGTAACTTGTTTATTAATTGACGTACAGAAAGTTATAACCTATTAAAAGAAAGGAAATTTGCTCAGCAATCCAAATTTCTAATTAATTTTTTTTTATCTTTTATAGTTTTCAATATACGGGGGAAATACCAAATTTTTGTTAAAATTTATAAATCCCTCGTAACTTTTTTATTAATTAACGAACAGAAAGTTGTAACCTATCAAAAGATAGGAAATTTTCTTAAAAATCCAAATTTCCGATTAGTCTTTTTATATCTTTTAAAGTTTTCAATATACGGGGGAAATACCAAATTTTTGTTAAAATTTGTAATTCCCTCGTAACTTTTTTATTAATTACCGTACAAAAAGTTGTAACCTATCAAAAGATAGGAAATTTTCTTAAGAATCCAAATTTTCAATTAATTTTTTCATATCTTTTATAGTTTTCAATATACAGGGGAAATCCAAAATTTTTGTTAAAATTTGTAATTCCGTCGTAACTTTTTTATTAATTACCGTACAAAAAGTTATAACCTATCAAAAGATAGGAAATTTTCTCAGCAATACAAATTTCCGATTATTTTTTTTATATCTTTTATAGTTTTCAATATACAGGGGAAATACAAAATTTTTGTTAAAATTTGTAATTCCCTCGTAACTGTTTTTTTAATTAACGTACAAAAAGTTATAACCTATCAAAAGAAAGGAAATTTGCTCAGCAATCCAAATTTCTAATTATTTTTTTTTATCTTTTACAGTTTTCAATATACGGGGGAAAAACAAAATTTTTGTTAAAATTTGTAATTCCCTCGTAACTTTTTTATTATTCACCGTACAAAAAGTTATAACCTATCAAAAGATAGGAAATTCTCTCAACAATCCAAGTATCCAATTGATTTTTTTATATCTTTTATAGTTTTCAATATACGGGGGAAATACAAAATTTTTGTTAAAATTTGAAATTTCCTCGTAACTTTTTTATTAATTACCGTACAAAAAGTTATAACCTATTAAAAGATATGAAATTTTCTTAGCATTCCAAATTTCCCTTTAGTCTTTTTATATCTTTTATAGTTTTCAATATACGTGGGAAATACAAAATGTTTGTTAAAATTTGTAATTCCCTCGTAACTGTTTTTTTAATTAACGTACAAAAAGTTATAACCTATTAAAAGAAAGAAAATTTGCTCAGCAATCCAAATTTCTAAATAATTTTTTTTTTATCTTTTATAGTTTTCAATATACGGGGGAAATACAAAATTTTTGTTAAAATTTGTAATTCCCTCGTAACTTTTTTATTAATTACCGTACAAAAAGTTATAACCTATCAAAAGATAGGAAATTTTATTAAGAATCCAAATTTTCAATTAATTTTTTTATATCTTTTATATTTTTCAATATACGGGGGAAATACAAAATTTTTGTTAAACTTTGAAATTCCCTCGTAACTTGTTTATTAATTAACGTACAGAAAGTTATAACCTATCAAAAAAAAGGAAATTTGCTCAGCAATCCAAATTTCTAATTAATTTTTTTTTTATCTTTTATAGTTTTCAATATACGGGGGAAATACCAAATTTTTGTTAAAATTTGTAATTCCCTCGTAACTTTTTTATTATTCACCGTACAAAAAGTTATAACCTATCAAAAGATAGGAAATTTTCTCGAAAATCCAAATTTTTAATTAATTTTTTTATATCTTTTATAGTTTTCAATATACGGGGGAAATACAAAATTTTTGTTAAAATTTGTAATTCCCTCGTAACTTTTTTATTAATTACCGTACAAAAAGTTATAACCTATCAAAAGATAGGAAATTTTCTCAAGAATCCAAATTTTCAATTAATTTTTTTATATCTTTTATAGATTTCAATATACGGGGGAAATACAAAATTTTTGTTAAACTTTGAAATTCCCTCGTAACTTGTTTATTAATTAACGCACAGAAAGTTATAGCCTATCAAAAGAAAGAAAATTTGCTCAGCAATCCAAATTTCTAATTAATTTTTTTTTTATCTTTTATAGTTTTCAATATACGGGGGAAATACCAAATTTTTGTTAAAATTTGTAATTCCCTCGTAACTTTTTTATTAATTACCGTACAAAAAGTTATAACCTATCAAAAGATAGGAAATTTTCTCAAGAATCCAAATTTTCAATTAATTTTTTTATATCTTTTATAGTTTTCAATATACGGGGAAAATACAAAATTTTTGTTAAAATTTGTAATTCCCTCGTAACTGTTTTTTTAATTAACGTACAAAAAGTTATAACCTATCAAAAGAAAGGAAATTTGCTCAGCAATCCAAATTTCTAAATAATTTTTTTTTTTTATCTTTTATAGTTTTCAATATACGGGGGAAATACAAAATTTTTGTTAAAATTTGTAATTCCCTCGTAACTTTTTTATTAATTACCGTACAAAAAGTTATAACCTATCAAAAGAAAGGAAATTTGCTCAGCAATCCAAATTTCTAATTAACTTTTTTTTTATCTGTTATAGTTTTCAATATACGGGGGAAATACAAAATTTTTGTTAAAATTTGTAATTCCCTCGTAACTTTTTTAAATTACCGTACAAAAAGTTATAACCTATCAAAAGATAGGAAATTTTCTCAAGAATCCAAATTTTCAATTAATTTTTTTATATCTTTTATAGTTTTCAATATACGGGGGAAATACAAAATTTTTGTTAAAATTTGAAATTCTCTCGTAACTTGTTTATTAATTAACGTACAGAAAGTTATAACCTATCAAAAAAAAGGAAATTTGCTCAGCAATCCAAATTTCTAATTATTTTTTTTTTATCTTTTATAGTTTTCAATATACGGGGGAAATACAAAATTTTTGTTAAAATTTGTAATTCCCTCGTAACTTTTTTATTATTCACCGTACAAAAAGTTATAACCTATTAAAAGATAGGAAATTTTCTCGAAAATCCAAATTTTTAATTAATTTTTTTATATCTTTTATAGTTTTCAATATACGGGGGAAATACAAAATTTTTGTTAAAATTTGTAATTCCCTCGTAACTTTTTTATTAATTACCGTACAAAAAGTTATAACCTATCAAAAGATAGGAAATTTTTTCAAGAATCCAAATTTTCAATTAATTTTTTTATATCTTTTATAGATTTCAATATACGGGGGAAATACAAAATTTTTGTTAAACTTTGAAATTCCCTCGTAACTTGTTTATTAATTAACGCACAAAAAGTTATAACCTATCAAAAGAAAGAAAATTTGCTCAGCAATCCAAATTTCTAATTAATTTTTTTTTTATCTTTTATAGTTTTCAATATACGGGGGAAATACCAAATTTTTGTTAAAATTTGTAATTCCCTCGTAACTTTTTTATTAATTACCGTACAAAAAGTTATAACCTATCAAAAGATAGGAAATTTTCTCAAGAATCCAAATTTTCAATTAATTTTTTTATATCTTTTATAGTTTTCAATATACGGGGGAAATACAAAATTTTTGTTAAAATTTGTAATTCCCTCGTAACTGTTTTTTTAATTAACGTACAAAAAGTTATAACCTATCAAAAGAAAGGAAATTTGCTCAGCAATCCAAATTTCTAAATAATTTTTTTTTTTATCTTTTATAGTTTTCAATATACGGGGGAAATACAAAATTTTTGTTAAAATTTGTAATTCCCTCGTAACTTTTTTATTAATTACCGTACAAAAAGTTATAACCTATCAAAAGAAAGGAAATTTGCTCAGCAATCCAAATTTTTAATTAACTTTTTTTTTATCTTTTATAGTTTTCAATATACGGGGGAAATACAAAATTTTTGTTAAAATTTGTAATTTTCTCGTAACTTTTTTATTAATTACCGTACAAAAAGTTATAACCTATCAAAAGATAGGAAATTGTCTCAAGAATCCAAATTTTCAATTAATTTTTTTATATCTTTTATAGATTTCAATATACGGGGGAATTACAAAATTTTTGTTAAACTTTGAAATTCCCTCGTAACTTGTTTATTAATTAACGCACAGAAAGTTATAACCTATCAAAAGTAAGAAAATTTGCTCAGCAATCCAAATTTCTAATTAATTTTTTTTTATCTTTTATAGTTTTCAATATACGGGGGAAATACCAAATTTTTGTTAAAATTTGTAATTCCCTCGTAACTTTTTTATTAATTACCGTACAAAAAGTTATAACCTATCAAAAGATAGGAAATTTTCTCAAGAATCCAAATTTTCAATTAATTTTTTTATATCTTTTATAGTTTTCAATATACGGGGGAAATACAAAATTTTTGTTAAAATTTGTAATTCCCTCGTAACTGTTTTTTTAATTAACGTACAAAAAGTTATAACCTATCAAAAGAAAGGAAATTTGCTCAGCAATCCAAATTTCTAAATAATTTTTTTTTTTATCTTTTATAGTTTTCAATATACGGGGGAAATACAAAATTTTTGTTAAAATTTGTAATTCCCTCGTAACTTTTTTATTAATTACCGTACAAAAAGTTATAACCTATTAAAAGAAAGGAAATTTTCTTAAGAATCCAAATTTTCAATTAATTTTTTTATATCTTTTATAGTTTTCAATATACAGGGGAAATCCAAAATTTTTGTTAAAATTTGTAATTCCGTCGTAACTTTTTTATTATTTACCGTACAAAAAGTTATAACCTATCAATAGATAGGAAACTTTCTCAAGAATCCAAATTTTCAACTATTTTTTTTATATCTTTTATAGTTTTCAATATACGGGGGAAATACAAAATTTTTGTTAAAATTTAAAATTCCCTCGTAACTTGTTTATTAATTGACGTACAGAAAGTTATAACCTATCAAAAGAAAGGAAATTTGCTCAGCAATCCAAATTTCTAATTAATTTTTTTTTATCTTTTATAGTTTTCAATATACGGGGGAAATACCAAATTTTTGTTAAAATTTATAAATCCCTCGTAACTTTTTTATTAATTAACGAACAGAAAGTTGTAACCTATCAAAAGATAGGAAATTTTCTTAAAAATCCAAATTTCCGATTAGTCTTTTTATATCTTTTATAGTTTTCAATATACGGGGGAAATACCAAATTTTTGTTAAAATTTGTAATTCCCTCGTAACTTTTTTATTAATTACCGTACAAAAAGTTGTAACCTATCAAAAGATAGGAAATTTTCTTAAGAATCCAAATTTTCAATTAATTTTTTTATATCTTTTATAGTTTTCAATATACAGGGGAAATCCAAAATTTTTGTTAAAATTTGTAATTCCGTCGTAACTTTTTTATTAATTACCGTACAAAAAGTTATAACCTATTAAAAGATAGGAAATTTTCTCAGCAATACAAATTTCCGATTAGTCTTTTTATATCTTTTATAGTTTTCAATATACAGGGGAAATACAAAATTTTTGTTAAAATTTGTAATTCCCTCGTAACTGTTTTTTTAATTAACGTACAAAAAGTTATAACCTATCAAAAGAAAGGAAATTTGCTTAGCAATCCAAATTTCTAATTATTTTTTTTTATCTTTTACAGTTTTCAATATACGGGGGAAAAACAAAATTTTTGTTAAAATTTGTAATTCCCTCGTAACTTTTTTATTATTCACCGTACAAAAAGTTATAACCTATCAAAAGATAGGAAATTCTCTCAACAATCCAAGTATCCAATTGATTTTTTTATATCTTTTATAGTTTTCAATATACGGGGGAAATACAAAATTTTTGTTAAAATTTGAAATTTCCTCGTAACTTTTTTATTCATTACCGTACAAAAAGTTATAACCTATTAAAAGATATGAAATTTTCTTAGCATTCCAAATTTCCCTTTAGTCTTTTTATATCTTTTATAGTTTTCAATATACGTGGGAAATACAAAATGTTTGTTAAAATTTGTAATTCCCTCGTAACTGTTTTTTTAATTAACGTACAAAAAGTTATAACCTATTAAAAGAAAGAAAATTTGCTCAGCAATCCAAATTTCTAAATAATTTTTTTTTTATCTTTTATAGTTTTCAATATACGGGGGAAATACCAAATTTTTGTTAAAATTTGTAATTCCCTCGTAACTTTTTTATTAATTACCGTACAAAAAGTTATAACCTATCAAAAGATAGGAAATTTTATTAAGAATCCAAATTTTCAATTAATTTTTTTATATTTTTTATATTTTTCAATATACGGGGGAAATACAAAATTTTTGTTAAACTTTGAAATTCCCTCGTAACTTGTTTATTAATTAACGTACAGAAAGTTATAACCTATCAAAAAAAAGGAAATTTGCTCAGCAATCCAAATTTCTAATTAATTTTTTTTTTATCTTTTATAGTTTTCAATATACGGGGGAAATACCAAATTTTTGTTAAAATTTGTAATTCCCTCGTAACTTTTTTATTATTCACCGTACAAAAAGTTATAACCTATCAAAAGATAGGAAATTTTCTCAAGAATCCAAATTTTCAATTAATTTTTTTATATCTTTTATAGATTTCAATATACGGGGGAAATACAAAATTTTTGTTAAACTTTGAAATTCCCTCGTAACTTGTTTATTAATTAACGCACAGAAAGTTATAGCCTATCAAAAGAAAGAAAATTTGCTCAGAAATCCAAATTTCTAATTAATTTTTTTTTTTATCTTTTATAGTTTTCAATATACGGGGGAAATACCAAATTTTTGTTAAAATTTGTAATTCCCTCGTAACTTTTTTATTAATTACCGTACAAAAAGTTATAACCTATCAAAAGATAGGAAATTTTCTCAAGAATCCAAATTTTCAATTAATTTTTTTATATCTTTTATAGTTTTCAATATACGGGGGAAATACAAAATTTTTGTTAAAATTTGTAATTCCCTCGTAACTGTTTTTTTAATTAACGTACAAAAAGTTATAACCTATCAAAAGAAAGGAAATTTGCTCAGCAATCCAAATTTCTAAATAATTTTTTTTTTTATCTTTTATAGTTTTCAATATACGGGGGAAATACAAAATTTTTGTTAAAATTTGTAATTCCCTCGTAACTTTTTTATTAATTACCGTACAAAAAATTATAACCTATCAAAAGATAGGAAATTTTATTAAGAATCCAAATTTTCAATTAATTTTTTTATATCTTTTATATTTTTCAATATACGGGGGAAATACAAAATTTTTGTTAAACTTTGAAATTCCCTCGTAACTTGTTTATTAATTAACGTACAGAAAGTTATAACCTATCAAAAAAAAGGAAATTTGCTCAGCAATCCAAATTTTTAATTAATTTTTTTTTTATCTTTTATAGTTTTCAATATACGGGGGAAATACCAAATTTTTGTTAAAATTTGTAATTCCCTCGTAACTTTTTTATTATTCACCGTACAAAAAGTTATAACCTATCAAAAGATAGGAAATTTTCTCAAGAATCCAAATTTTCAATTAATTTTTTTATATCTTTTATAGATTTCAATATACGGGGGAAATACAAAATTTTTGTTAAACTTTGAAATTCCCTCGTAACTTGTTTATTAATTAACGCACAGAAAGTTATAGCCTATCAAAAGAAAGAAAATTTGCTCAGCAATCCAAATTTCTAATTAATTTTTTTTTTATCTTTTATAGTTTTCAATATACGGGGGAAATACCAAATTTTTGTTAAAATTTGTAATTCCCTCGTAACTTTTTTATTAATTACCGTACAAAAAGTTATAACCTATCAAAAGATAGGAAATTTTCTTAAGAATCCAAATTTTCAATTAATTTTTTTATATCTTTTATAGTTTTCAATATACGGGGGAAATACAAAATTTTTGTTAAAATTTGTAATTCCCTCGTAACTGTTTTTTTAATTAACGTACAAAAAGTTATAACCTATCAAAAGAAAGGAAATTTGCTCAGCAATGCAAATTTCTAAATAATTTTTTTTTTTTATCTTTTATAGTTTTCAATATACGGGGGAAATACAAAATTTTTGTTAAAATTTGTAATTCCCTCGTAACTTTTTTATTAATTACCGTACAAAAAGTTATAACCTATCAAAAGAAAGGAAATTTGCTCAGCAATCCAAATTTCTAATTAACTTTTTTTTTATCTGTTATAGTTTTCAATATACGGGGGAAATACAAAATTTTTGTTAAAATTTGTAATTCCCTCGTAACTTTTTTAAATTACCGTACAAAAAGTTATAACCTATCAAAAGATAGGAAATTTTCTCAAGAATCCAAATTTTCAATTAATTTTTTTATATCTTTTATAGTTTTCAATATACGGGGGAAATACAAAATTTTTGTTAAAATTTGAAATTCTCTCGTAACTTGTTTATTAATTAACGTACAGAAAGTTATAACCTATCAAAAAAAAGGAAATTTGCTCAGCAATCCAAATTTCTAATTATTTTTTTTTTATCTTTTATAGTTTTCAATATACGGGGGAAATACAAAATTTTTGTTAAAATTTGTAATTCCTTCGTAACTTTTTTATTATTCACCGTACAAAAAGTTATAACCTATTAAAAGATAGGAAATTTTCTCGAAAATCCAAATTTTTAATTAATTTTTTTATATCTTTTATAGTTTTCAATATACGGGGGAAATACAAAATTTTTGTTAAAATTTGTAATTCCCTCGTAACTTTTTTATTAATTACCGTACAAAAATTTATAACCTATCAAAAGATAGGAAATTTTTTCAAGAATCCAAATTTTTTTATATCTTTTATAGATTTCAATATACGGGGGAAATACAAAATTTTTGTTAAACTTTGAAATTCCCTCGTAACTTGTTTATTAATTAACGCACAGAAAGTTATAACCTATCAAAAGAAAGAAAATTTGCTCAGCAATCCAAATTTCTAATTAATTTTTTTTTTATCTTTTATAGTTTTCAATATACGGGGGAAATACCAAATTTTTGTTAAAATTTGTAATTCCCTCGTAACTTTTTTATTAATTACCGTACAAAAAGATATAACCTATCAAAAGATAGGAAATTTTCTCAAGAATCCAAATTTTCAATTAATTTTTTTATATCTCTTATAGTTTTCAATATACGGGGGAAATACAAAATTTTTGTTAAAATTTGTAATTCCCTTGTAACTGTTTTTTTAATTAACGTACAAAAAGTTATAACCTATCAAAAGAAAGGAAATTTGCTCAGCAATCCAAATTTCTAAATAATTTTTTTTTTTATCTTTTATAGTTTTCAATATACGGGGGAAATACAAAATTTTTGTTAAAATTTGTAATTCCCTCGTAACTTTTTTATTAATTACCGTACAAAAAGTTATAACCTATCAAAAGAAAGGAAATTTGCTCAGCAATCCAAATTTCTAATTAACTTTTTTTTTATCTTTTATAGTTTTCAATATACGGGGGAAATACAAAATTTTTGTTAAAATTTGTAATTCCCTCGTAACTTTTTTATTAATTACCGTACAAAAAGTTATAACCTATCAAAAGATAGGAAATTTTCTCAAGAATCCAAATTTTCAATTAATTTTTTTATATCTTTTATAGATTTCAATATACGGGGGAATTACAAAATTTTTGTTAAACTTTGAAATTCCCTCGTAACTTGTTTATTAATTAACGCACAGAAAGTTATAACCTATCAAAAGAAAGAAAATTTGCTCAGCAATCCAAATTTCTAATTAATTTTTTTTTATCTTTTATAGTTTTCAATATACGGGGGAAATACCAAATTTTTGTTAAAATTTGTAATTCCCTCGTAACTTTTTTATTAATTACCGTACAAAAAGTTATAACCTATCAAAAGATAGGAAATTTTCTCAAGAATCCAAATTTTCAATTAATTTTTTTATATCTTTTATAGTTTTCAATATACGGGGGAAATACAAAATTTTTGTTAAAATTTGTAATTCCCTCGTAACTGTTTTTTTAATTAACGTACAAAAAGTTATAACCTATCAAAAGAAAGGAAATTTGCTCAGCAATCCAAATTTCTAAATAATTTTTTTTTTATCTTTTATAGTTTTCAATATACGGGGGAAATACAAAATTTTTGTTAAAATTTGTAATTCCCTCGTAACTTTTTTATTAATTACCGTACAAAAAGTTATAACCTATTAAAAGAAAGAAAATTTTCTTAAGAATCCAAATTTTCAATTAATTTTTTTATATCTTTTATAGTTTTCAATATACAGGGGAAATCCAAAATTTTTGTTAAAATTTGTAATTCCGTCGTAACTTTTTTATTATTTACCGTACAAAAAGTTATAACCTATCAATAGATAGGAAACTTTCTCAAGAATCCAAATTTTCAACAATTTTTTTTATATCTTTTATAGTTTTCAATATACGGGGGAAATACAAAATTTTTGTTAAAATTTGAAATTCCCTCGTAACTTGTTTATTAATTGACGTACAGAAAGTTATAACCTATCAAAAGAAAGGAAATTTGCTCAGCAATCCAAATTTCTAATTAATTTTTTTTTATCTTTTATAGTTTTCAATATACGGGGGAAATACCAAATTTTTGTTAAAATTTATAAATCCCTCGTAACTTTTTTATTAATTAACGAACAGAAAGTTGTAACCTATCAAAAGATAGGAAATTTTCTTAAAAATCCAAATTTCCGATTAGTCTTTTTATATCTTTTATAGTTTTCAATATACGGGGGAAATACCAAATTTTTGTTAAAATTTGTAATTCCCTCGTAACTTTTTTATTAATTACCGTACAAAAAGTTGTAACCTATCAAAAGATAGGAAATTTTCTTAAGAATCTAAATTTTCAATTAATTTTTTTATATCTTTTATAGTTTTCAATATACAGGGGAAATCCAAAATTTTTGTTAAAATTTGTAATTCCGTCGTAACTTTTTTATTAATTACCGTACAAAAAGTTATAACCTATTAAAAGATAGGAAATTTTCTCAGCAATACAAATTTCCGATTAGTCTTTTTATATCTTTTATAGTTTTCAATATACAGGGGAAATACAAAATTTTTGTTAAAATTTGTAATTCCCTCGTAACTGTTTTTTTAATTAACGTACAAAAAGTTATAACCTATCAAAAGAAAGGAAATTTGCTTAGCAATCCAAATTTCTAATTATTTTTTTTTATCTTTTACAGTTTTCAATATACGGGGGAAAAACAAAATTTTTGTTAAAATTTGTAATTCCCTCGTAACTTTTTTATTATTCACCGTACAAAAAGTTATAACCTATCAAAAGATAGGAAATTCTCTCAACAATCCAAGTATCCAATTGATTTTTTTATATCTTTTATAGTTTTCAATATACGGGGGAAATACAAAATTTTTGTTAAAATTTGAAATTTCCTCGTAACTTTTTTATTAATTACCGTACAAAAAGTTATAACCTATTAAAAGATATGAAATTTTCTTAGCATTCCAAATTTCCCTTTAGTCTTTTTATATCTTTTATAGTTTTCAATATACGTGGGAAATACAAAATGTTTGTTAAAATTTGTAATTCCCTCGTAACTGTTTTTTTAATTAACGTACAAAAAGTTATAACCTATTAAAAGAAAGAAAATTTGCTCAGCAATCCAAATTTCTAAATAATTTTTTTTTTATCTTTTATAGTTTTCAATATACGGGGGAAATACAAAATTTTTGTTAAAATTTGTAATTCCCTCGTAACTTTTTTATTAATTACCGTACAAAAAGTTATAACCTATCAAAAGATAGGAAATTTTATTAAGAATCCAAATTTTCAATTAATTTTTTTATATTTTTTATATTTTTCAATATACGGGGGAAATACAAAATTTTTGTTAAACTTTGAAATTCTCTCGTAACTTGTTTATTAATTAACGCACAGAAAGTTATAGCCTATCAAAAGAAAGAAAATTTGCTCAGCAATCCAAATTTCTAATTAATTTTTTTTTTTATCTTTTATAGTTTTCAATATACGGGGGAAATACCAAATTTTTGTTAAAATTTGTAATTCCCTCGTAACTTTTTTATTAATTACCGTACAAAAAGTTATAACCTATCAAAAGATAGGAAATTTTCTCAAGAATCCAAATTTTTAATTAATTTTTTTATATCTTTTATAGTTTTCAATATACGGGGGAAATACAAAATTTTTGTTAAAATTTGTAATTCCCTCGTAACTGTTTTTTTAATTAACGTACAAAAAGTTATAACCTATCAAAAGAAAGGAAATTTGCTCAGCAATCCAAATTTCTAAATAATTTTTTTTTTATCTTTTATAGTTTTCAATATACGGGGGAAATACAAAATTTTTGTTAAAATTTGTAATTCCCTCGTAACTTTTTTATTAATTACCGTACAAAAAGTTATAACCTATCAAAAGAAAGGAAATTTGCTCAGCAATCCAAATTTCTAATTAACTTTTTTTTTATCTGTTATAGTTTTCAATATACGGGGGAAATACAAAATTTTTGTTAAAATTTGTAATTCCCTCGTAACTTTTTTAAATTACCGTACAAAAAGTTATAACCTATCAAAAGATAGGAAATTTTCTCAAGAATCCAAATTTTCAATTAATTTTTTTATATCTTTTATAGTTTTCAATATACGGGGGAAATACAAAATTTTTGTTAAAATTTGTAATTCCCTCGTAACTTTTTTATTAATTACCGTACAAAAAGTTATAACCTATCAAAAGAAAGGAAATTTGCTCAGCAATCCAAATTTCTAATTAATTTTTTTTTATCTTTTATAGTTTTCAATATACGGGGGAAATACAAAATTTTTGTTAAAATTTGTAATTCCCTCGTAACTTTTTTATTATTCACCGTACAAAAAGTTATAACCTATTAAAAGATAGGAAATTTTCTCGAAAATCCAAATTTTTAATTAATTTTTTTATATCTTTTATAGTTTTCAATATACGGGGGAAATACAAAATTTTTGTTAAAATTTGTAATTCCCTCGTAACTTTTTTATTAATTACCGTACAAAAAGTTATAACCTATCAAAAGATAGGAAATTTTTTCAAGAATCCAAATTTTCAATTAATTTTTTTATATCTTTTATAGATTTCAATATACGGGGGAAATACAAAATTTTTGTTAAACTTTGAAATTCCCTCGTAACTTGTTTATTAATTAACGCACAGAAAGTTATAACCTATCAAAAGAAAGAAAATTTGCTCAGCAATCCAAATTTTTAATTAATTTTTTTTTTATCTTTTATAGTTTTCAATATACGGGGGAAATACCAAATTTTTGTTAAAATTTGTAATTCCCTCGTAACTTTTTTATTAATTACCGTACAAAAAGTTATAACCTATCAAAAGATAGGAAATTTTCTCAAGAATCCAAATTTTTAATTAATTTTTTTATATCTTTTATAGTTTTCAATATACGGGGGAAATACAAAATTTTTGTTAAAATTTGTAATTCTCTCGTAACTGTTTTTTTAATTAACGTACAAAAAGTTATAACCTATCAAAAGAAAGGAAATTTGCTCAGCAATCCAAATTTCTAAATAATTTTTTTTTTTATCTCTTATAGTTTTCAATATACGGGGGAAATACAAAATTTTTGTTAAAATTTGTAATTCCCTCGTAACTTTTTTATTAATTACCGTACAAAAAGTTATAACCTATCAAAAGAAAGGAAATTTGCTCAGCAATCCAAATTTCTTATTAACTTTTTTTTTATCTTTTATAGTTTTCAATATACGGGGGAAATACAAAATTTTTGTTAAAATTTGTAATTCCCTCGTAACTTTTTTATTAATTACCGTACAAAAAGTTATAACCTATCAAAAGATAGGAAATTTTCTCAAGAATCCAAATTTTCAATTAATTTTTTTATATCTTTTATAGATTTCAATATACGGGGGAAATACAAAATTTTTGTTAAACTTTGAAATTCCCTCGTAACTTGTTTATTAATTAACGCACAGAAAGTTATAACCTATCAAAAGAAAGAAAATTTGCTCAGCAATCCAAATTTCTAGTTAATTTTTTTTTATCTTTTATAGTTTTCAATATACGGGGGAAATACCAAATTTTTGTTAAAATTTGTAATTCTCTCGTAACTTTTTTATTAATTACCGTACAAAAAGTTATAACCTATCAAAAGATAGGAAATTTTCTCAAGAATCCAAATTTTCAATTAATTTTTTTATATCTTTTTTAGTTTTCAATATACGGGGGAAATACAAAATTTTTGTTAAAATTTGTAATTCCCTCGTAACTGATTTTTTAATTAACGTACAAAAAGTTATAACCTATCAAAAGAAAGGAAATTTGCTCAGCAATCCAAATTTTTAAATAATTTTTTTTTTATCTTTTATAGTTTTCAATATACGGGGGAAATACAAAATTTTTGTTAAAATTTGTAATTCCCTCGTAACTTTTTTATTAATTACCGTACAAAAAGTTATAACCTATCAAAAGAAAGGAAATTTGCTCAGCAATCCAAATTTCTAATTAACTTTTTTTTCTTCTTTTATAGTTTTCAATATACGGGGGAAATACAAAATTTTTGTTAAAATTTGTAATTCCCTCGTAACTTTTTTATTAATTACCGTACAAAAAGTTATAACCTATCAAAAGATAGGAAATTTTCTCAAGAATCCAAATTTTCAATTATTTTTTTTATATCTTTTATAGTTTTCAATATACGGGGGAAATACAAAATTTTTGTTAAAATTTGAAATTCCCTTGTAACTTGTTTATTAAGTAACGTACAGAAAGTTATAACCTATCAAAAGAAAGGAAATTTGCTCAGCAATCCAAATTTCTAATTAATTTTTTTTTATCTTTTATAGTTTTCAATATACGGGGGAAATACCAAATTTTTGTTAAAATTTGTAATTCCCTCGTAACTTTTTTATTAATTACCGTACAAAAAGTTATAACCTATCAAAAGATAGGAAATTTTTTTAAGAATCCAAATTTTCAATTAATTTTTTTATATCTTTTATATTTTTCAATATACGGGGGAAATACAAAATTTTTGTTAAAATTTGTAATTCCCTCGTAACTTTTTTATTATTCACCGTACAAAAAGTTATAACCTATCAAAAAAAAGGAAATTTTCTCAAGAATCCAAATTTCTAATTAATTTTTTTTTATCTTTTAAAGTTTTCAATATACGGGGGAAATACAAAATTTTTGTTAAAATTTGTAATTCCCTCGTAACTTTTTTATTAATTACCGTACAAAATGTTATAACCTATCAAAAGATAGGAAATTTTCTCAAGAATCCAAATTTTCAATTAATTTTTTTATATCTTTTATAGTTTTCAATATACGGGGGAAATACAAAATTTTTGTTAAAATTTGAAATATCCTCGTAACTTGTTTATTAATTAACGTACAGAAAGTTATAACCTATCCAAAGAAAGCAAATTTGCTCAGCAATCCAAATTTCTAATTAATTTTTTTTTATCTTTTATAGTTTTCAATATACGGGGGAAATACCAAATTTTTGTTAAAATTTGTAATTCCCTCGTAACTTATTTATTAATTACCGTACAAAAAGTTATAACCTATCAAAAGATAGGAAATTTTCTTAAGAATCCAAATTTTCAATTAATTTTTTTATATCTTTTATAGTTTTCAATATACGGGGGAAATACAAAATTTTTGTTAAAATTTGAAATTCCCTCGTAACTTTTTTATTATTCACCGTACAAAAAGTTATAACCTATCAAAAGATAGGAAATTTTCTTAAGAATCCAAATTTTCAATTAATTTTTTTATATCTTTTATAGTTTTCAATATACGGGGGAAATACAAAATTTTTGTTAAAATTTGAAATTCCCTCGTAACTTTTTTATTAATTACCGTACAAAAAGTTATAACCTATCAAAAGATAGGAAATTTTCTCAAGAATCCAAATTTCTAATTAATTTTTTTTTTATCTTTTATAGTTTTCAATATACGGGGGAAATACCAAATTTTTGTTAAAATTTGTAATTCCCTCGTAACTTTTTTATTAATTACCGTACAAAAAGTTATAACCTATCAAAAGATAGAAAATTTTCTCAAGAATCCAAATTTTCAATTAATTTTTTTATATCTTTTATAGTTTTCAATATACGGGGGAAATACAAAATTTTTGTTAAAATTTGTAATTCCCTCGTAACTTGTTTATTAATTGACGTACAGAAAGTTATAACCTATCAAAAGAAAGGAAATTTGCTCAGCAATCCAAATTTCTAAATAATTTTTTTTTTATTTTTTATAGTTTTCAATATACGGGGGAAATACAAAATTTTTGTTAAAATTTGTAATTCCCTCGTAACTTTTTTATTAATTACCGTACAAAAAGGTGTAACCTATCAAAAGAAAGGAAATTTACTCAGCAATCCAAATTTCTAATTAATTTTTTTTTATCTTTTATAGTTTTCAATATACGGGGGAAATACAAAATTTTTGTTAAAATTTGAAATTCCCTCGTAACTTGTTTATTAATTAACGTACAAAAAGTTATAACCTATCAAAAAAAAGGAAATTTGCTCAGCAATCCAAATTTTTAATTAATTTTTTTTTTATCTTTTATAGTTTTCAATATACGGGGGAAATACCAAATTTTTGTTAAAATTTGTAATTCCCTCGTAACTTTTTTATTATTTACCGTACAAAAAGTTATAACCTATCGAAAGATAGGAAATTTTTTCAAGAATCCAAATTTTTAATTAATTTTTTTATATCTTTTATAGTTTTCAATATACAGGAAAAATACAAAATTTTTGTTAAAATTTGTAATTCCATCGTAACTTTTTTAATATTCACCGTACAAAAAGTTATAACCTATCAAAAGAAAGGAAATTTGATCAGCAATCCAAATTTCTAATTAATTTTTTTTTATCTTTTATAGTTTTCAATATACGGGGGAAATACAAAATTTTTGTTAAAATTTGTAATTCCCTCGTAACTTTTTTATTAATTACCGTACAAAAAGTTATAACCTATCAAAAGAAAGGAAATTTGCTAAGCAATCCAAACTTCTAATTAATTTTTTTTTATCTTTTATAGTTTTTAATTTACGGGGGAAATACAAAATTTTTGTTAAAATTTGAAATTCCCTCGTAACTTGTTTATTAATTAACTTACAGAAAGTTATAACCTATCAAAAGAAAAGAAATTTGCTCAGCAATCCAAATTTCTAATTAATTTTTTTTTTATCTTTTATAGTTTTTAATATACGGGGGAAATACCAAATTTTTGTTAAAATTTGTAATTCCCTCGTAACTTTTTTATTATTTACCGTACAAAAAGTTATAACCTATCAATAGATAGGAAACTTTCTCAAGAATCCAAATTTTCAACTATTTTTTTTATATCTTTTATAGTTTTCAATATACGGGGGAAATACAAAATTTTTGTTAAAATTTGAAATTCCCTCGTAACTTGTTTATTAATTGACGTACAGAAAGTTATAACCTATCAAAAGAAAGGAAATTTGCTCAGCAATCCAAATTTCTAATTAATTTTTTTTTATCTTTTATAGTTTTCAATATACGGGGGAAATACCAAATTTTTGTTAAAATTTGTAATTCCCTCGTAACTTTTTTATTAATTACCGTACAAAAAGTTATAACCTATCAAAAGATAGAAAATTTTTTCAAGAATCCAAATTTTCAATTAATTTTTTTATATCTTTTATAGTTTTCAATATACAGGGGAAATACAAAATGTTTGTTAAAATTTGTAATTCCATCGTAACTTTTTTATTATTTACCGTACAAAAAGTTGTAACCTATCAAAAGATAGGAAATTTTCTCAAGAATCCAAATTTTCAATTATTTTTTTTATATCTTTTATAGTTTTTAATATACGGGGGAAATACAAAATTTTTGTTAAAATTTGAAATTCCCTCGTAACTTGTTTATTAATTAACGTACAGAAAGTTATATCCTATCCAAAGAAAGGAAATTTGCTCAGCAATCCAAATTTCTAATTAATTTTTTTTTTATCTTTTATAGTTTTCAATATACGGGGGAAATACCAAATTTTTGTTAAAATTTGTAATTCCCTCGTAACTTTTTTATTAATTACCGTACAAAAAGTTATAACCTATTAAAAGATAGGAAATTTTCTTAAGAATCCAAATTTTCAATTAATTTTTTTATATCTTTTATATTTTTCAATATACGGGGAAATACAAAATTTTTGTTAAAATTTGTAATTCCCTCGTAACTTTTTTATTATTCACCGTACAAAAAGTTATAACCTATCAAAAAAAAGGAAATTTTCTCAAGAATCCAAATTTTCAATTAATTTTTTTATATCTTTTATAGTTTTCAATATACGGGGGAAATACAAAATTTTTGTTAAAATTTGAAATTCCCTCGTTACTTGTTTATTAATTAACGTACAGAAAGTTATAACCTATTAAAAGAAAAAAAATTTGCTCAGCAATTTAAATTTCTAATTAATTTTTTTTTTATCTTTTATAGTTTTCAATATACGGGGGAAATACAAAATTTTTGTTAAAATTTGTAATTCCCTCGTAACTTTTTTATTAATTACCGTACAAAAAGTTATAACCTATCAAAAGATAGGAAATTTTCTCGAAAATCCAAATTTTCAATTAATTTTTTTATATCATTTATTGTTTTCAATATACGGGGGAAATACAAAATTTTTGTTAAAATTTGAAATTCCCTCGTAACTTGTTTATTAATTAACGTACAGAAAGTTGTAACCTATCAAAAGAAAGGAAATTTGCTCAGCAATCCAAATTTCTAATTATTTTTTTTTTATCTTTTATAGTTTTCAATATACGGGGGAAATACAAAATTTTTGTTAAAATTTGTAATTCCCTCGTAACTTTTTTATTATTCACCGTACAAAAAGTTGTAACCTATTAAAAGATAGAAAATTTTCTCAAGAATTCAAATTTTCAATTAATTTTTTTATATCTTTTATAGTTTTCAATATACGGGGGAAATACAAAATTTTTGTTAAAATTTGTAATTCCCTCGTAACTTTTTTATTATTCACCGTACAAAAAGTTATAACCTATCAAAAGATAGGAAATTTTCTTAAGAATCCAAATTTTCAATTAATTTTTTTATATCTTTTATAGTTTTCAATATACGGGGGAAATACAAAATTTTTGTTAAAATTTGAAATTCCCTCGTAACTTGTTTATTAATTAACGTACAGAAAGGTATAACCTATCAAAAGAAAGGAAATATGCTCAGCAATCCAAATTTCTAATTATTTTTTTTTTTTTTAATAGTTTTCAATATACGGGGGAAATACAAAATTTTTGTTAAAATTTGTAATTCCCTCGTAACTTTTTTATTAATTACCGTACAAAAAGTTGTAACCTATCAAAAGATAGAAAATTTTCTCAAGAATTCAAATTTTTAATCAATTTTTTTATATCTTTTATAGTTTTCAATATACGGGGGAAATACCAAATTTTTGTTAAAATTTGTAATTCCCTCGTAACTGTTTTTTTAATTAACGTACGAAAAGTTATAACCTATCAAAAGAAAGGAAATTTGCTCAGCAATCCAAATTTCTAAATAATTTTTTTTTTATCTTTTATAGTTTTCAATATACGGGGGAAATACAAAATTTTTGTTAAAATTTGTAATTCCCTCGTAACTTTTTTATTAATTACCGTACAAAAAGGTATAACCTATCAAAAGAAAGGAAATTTACTCAGCAATCCAAATTTCTAATTAATTTTTTTTTATCTTTTATAGTTTTCAATATACGGGGGAAATACAAAATTTTTGTTAAAATTTGAAATTCCCTCGTAACTTGTTTATTAATTAACGTACAAAAAGTTATAACCTATCAAAAAAAAGGAAATTTGCTCAGCAATCCAAATTTTTAATTAATTTTTTTTTATCTTTTATAGTTTTCAATATACGGGGGAAATACCAAATTTTTGTTAAAATTTGTAATTCCCTCGTAACTTTTTTATTATTTACCGTACAAAAAGTTATAACCTATCGAAAGATAGGAAATTTTTTCAAGAATCCAAATTTTTAATTAATTTTTTTATATCTTTTATAGTTTTCAATATACAGGGAAAATACAAAATTTTTGTTAAAATTTGTAATTCCATCGTAACTTTTTTATTATTCACCGTACAAAAAGTTATAACCTATCAAAAGAAAGGAAATTTGCTCAGCAATCCAAATTTCTAATTAATTTTTTTTTTGTCTTTTATAGTTTTCAATATACGGGGGAAATACAAAATTTTTGTTAAAATTTGTAATTCCCTCGTAACTTTTTTATTAATTACCGTACAAAAAGTTATAACCTATCAAAAGAAAGGAAATTTGCTCAGCCATCCAAACTTCTACTTAATTTTTTTTTATCTTTTATAGTTTTCAATTTACGGGGGAAATACAAAATTTTTGTTAAAATTTGAAATTCCCTCGTAACTTGTTTATTAATTAACTTACAGAAAGTTATAACCTATCAAAAGAAAAGAAATTTGCTCAGCAATCCAAATTTCTAATTAATTTTTTTTTTTCTTTTATAGTTTTTAATATACGGGGGAAATACCAAATTTTTTTAAAATTTGTAATTCCCTCGTAACTTTTTTATTATTTACCGTACAAAAAGTTATAACCTATCAATAGATAGGAAACTTTCTCAAGAATCCAAATTTTCAACTATTTTTTTTATATCTTTTATAGTTTTCAATATACGGGGGAAATACAAAATTTTTGTTAAAATTTGAAATTCCCTCGTAACTTGTTTATTAATTGACGTACAGAAAGTTATAACCTATCAAAAGAAAGGAAATTTGCTCAGCAATCCAAATTTTTAATTAATTTTTTTTTTATCTTTTATAGTTTTCAATATACGGGGGAAATACCAAATTTTTGTTAAAATTTGTAATTCCCTCGTAACTTTTTTATTATTTACTGTACAAAAAGTTATAACCTATCGAAAGATAGGAAATTTTTTCAAGAATCCAAATTTTTAATTAATTTTTTCATATCTTTTATAGTTTTCAATATACAGGGAAAATACAAAATTTTTGTTAAAATTTGTAATTTCATCGTAACTTTTTTATTATTCACCGTACAAAAAGTTATAACCTATCAAAAGAAAGGAAATTTGCTCAGCAATCCAAATTTCTAATTAATTTTTTTTTATCTTTTATAGTTTTCAATATACGGGGGAAATACAAAATTTTTGTTAAAATTTGTAATTCCCTCGTAACTTTTTTATTAATTACCGTACAAAAAGTTATAACCTATCAAAAGAAAGGAAATTTGCTCAGCAATCCAAACTTCTAATTAATTTTTTTTTTATCTTTTATAGTTTTTAATATACGGGGGAAATACCAAATTTTTGTTAAAATTTGTAATTCCCTCGTAACTTTTTTATTATTTACCGTACAAAAAGTTATAACCTATCAATAGATAGGAAACTTTCTCAAGAATCCAAATTTTTAACTATTTTTTTTATATCTTTTACAGTTTTCAATATACGGGGGAAATACAAAATTTTTGTTAAAATTTGAAATTCCCTCGTAACTTGTTTATTAATTGACGTACAGAAAGTTATAACCTATCAAAAGAAAGGAAATTTGCTCAGCAATCCAAATTTCTAATTAATTTTTTTTTTATCTTTTATAGTTTTTAATATACGGGGGAAATACCAAATTTTTGTTAAAATTTGTAATTCCCTCGTAACTTTTTTATTATTTACCGTACAAAAAGTTATAACCTATCAATAGATAGGAAACTTTCTCAAGAATCCAAATTTTCAACTATTTTTTTTATATCTTTTACAGTTTTCAATATACGGGGGAAATACAAAATTTTTGTTAAAATTTGAAATTCCCTCGTAACTTGTTTATTAATTGACGTACAGAAAGTTATAACCTATCAAAAGAAAGGAAATTTGCTCAGCAATCCAAATTTCTAATTAATTTTTTTTTATCTTTTATAGTTTTCAATATACGGGGGAAATACCAAATTTTTGTTAAAATTTGTAATTCCCTCGTAACTTTTTTATTAATTACCGTACAAAAAGTTATAACCTATCAAAAGATAGAAAATTTTTTCAAGAATCCAAATTTTCAATTAATTTTTTTATATCTTTTATAGTTTTCAATATACAGGGGAAATACAAAATGTTTGTTAAAATTTGTAATTCCATCGTAACTTTTTTATTATTTACCGTACAAAAAGTTGTAACCTATCAAAAGATAGGAAATTTTCTCAAGAATCCAAATTTTCAATTATTTTTTTTATATCTTTTATAGTTTTCAATATACGGGGGAAATACAAAATTTTTGTTAAAATTTGAAATTCCCTCGTAACTTGTTTATTAATTAACGTACAGAAAGTTATAACCTATCCAAAGAAAGGAAATTTGCTCAGCAATCCAAATTTCTAATTAATTTTTTTTTTTATCTTTTATAGTTTTTAATATACGGGGGAAATACCAAATTTTTGTTAAAATTTGTAATTCCCTCGTAACTTTTTTATTAATTACCGTACAAAAAGTTATAACCTATTAAAAGATAGGAAATTTTCTTAAGAATCCAAATTTTCAATTAATTTTTTTATATCTTTTATATTTTTTAATATACGGGGAAATACAAAATTTTTGTTAAAATTTGTAATTCCCTCGTAACTTTTTTATTATTCACCGTACAAAAAGTTATAACCTATCAAAAAAAAGGAAATTTTCTCAAGAATCCAAATTTTCAATTAATTTTTTTATATCTTTTATAGTTTTCAATATACGGGGGAAATACAAAATTTTTGTTAAAATTTGAAATTCCCTCGTAACTTGTTTATTAATTAACGTACAGAAAGTTATAACCTATCAAAAGAAAGAAAATTTGCTCAGCAATCCAAATTTCTGATTAATTTTTTTTTTATCTTTTATAGTTTTCAATATACGGGGGAAATACAAAATTTTTGTTAAAATTTGTAATTCCCTCGTAACTTTTTTATTAATTACCGTACAAAAAGTTATAACCTATCAAAAGATAGGAAATTTTCTCAAGAATCCAAATTTTCAATTAATTTTTTTATATCTTTTATAGTTTTCAATATACGGGGGAAATACAAAATTTTTGTTAAAATTTGAAATTCCCTCGTTACTTGTTTATTAATTAACGTACAAAAAGTTATAACCTATTAAAAGAAAAAAAATTTGCTCAGCAATTTAAATTTCTAATTAATTTTTTTTTTATCTTTTATAGTTTTCAATATACGGGGGAAATACAAAATTTTTGTTAAAATTTGTAATTCCTTCGTAACTTTTTTATTAATTACCGTACAAAAAGTTATAACCTATCAAAAGATAGGAAATTTTCTCGAGAATCCAAATTTTCAATTAATTTTTTTATATCATTTATTGTTTTCAATATACGGGGGAAATACAAAATTTTTGTTAAAATTTGAAATTCCCTCGTAACTTGTTTATTAATTAACGTACAGAAAGTTGTAACCTATCAAAAGAAAGGAAATTTGCTCAGCAATCCAAATTTCTAATTATTTTTTTTTTATCTTTTATAGTTTTCAATATACGGGGGAAATACAAAATTTTTGTTAAAATTTGTAATTCCCTCGTAACTTTTTTATTATTCACCGTACAAAAAGTTATAACCTATTAAAAGATAGAAAATTTTCTCAAGAATTCAAATTTTCAATTAATTTTTTTATATCTTTTATAGTTTTCAATATACGGGGGAAATACAAAATTTTTGTTAAAATTTGTAATTCCCTCGTAACTGTTTTTTTAATTAACGTACAAAAAGTTGTAACCTATCAAAAAAAAGGAAATTTGCTCAGCAATCCAAATTTCTAAATAATTTTTTTTTATCTTTTATAGTTTTCAATATACGGGGGAAATACAAAATTTTTGTTAAAATTTGTAATTCCCTCGTAACTTTTTTATTAATTACCGTACAAAAAGTTATAACCTATCAAAAGATAGGAAATTTTCTTAAGAATCCAAATTTTCAATTAATTTTTTTATATCTTTTATAGTTTTCAATATACGGGGGAAATACAAAATTTTTGTTAAACTTTGAAATTCCCTCGTAACTTGTTTATTAATTAACGTACAGAAAGTGATAACCTATCAAAAGAAAGGAAATTTGCTCAGCAATCCAAATTTCTAATTAATTTTTTTTTATCTTTTATAGTTTTCAATATACGGGGGAAATACAAAATTTTTGTTAAAATTTGTAATTCCCTCGTAACTTTTTTATTATTCACCGTACAAAAAGTTATAACCTATTAAAAGATAGAAAATTTTCTCAAGAATTCAAATTTTCAATTAATTTTTTTATATCTTTTATAGTTTTCAATATACAGGGGAAATACAAAATTTTTGTTAAAATTTGTAATTCCATCGTAACTTTTTTATTATTTACCGTACAAAAAGTTGTAACCTATCAAAAGATAGGAAATTTTCTCAAGAATCCAAATTTTCAATTATTTTTTTTATATCTTTTATAGTTTTCAATATACGGGGGAAATACAAAATTTTTGTTAAAATTTGAAATTCCCTCGTAACTTGTTTATTAATTAACGTACAGAAAGTTATAACCTATTAAAAGAAAGGAAATTTGCTCAGCAATCCAAATTTCTAATTAATTTTTTTTTATCTTTTATAGTTTTCAATATACGGGGGAAATACCAAATTTTTGTTAAAATTTGTAATTCCCTCGTAACTTTTTTATTAATTACCGTACAAAAAGTTATAACCTATCAAAAGATAGGAAATTTTTTTAAGAATCCAAATTTTTAATTAATTTTTTTATATCTTTTATATTTTTCAATATACGGGGGAAATACAAAATTTTTGTTAAAATTTGTAATTCCCTCGTAACTTTTTTATTATTCACCGTACAAAAAGTTATAACCTATCAAAAAAAAGGAAATTTTCTCAAGAATCCAAATTTTCAATTAATCTTTTTATATCTTTTATAGTTTTCAATATACGGGGGAAATACAAAATTTTTGTTAAAATTTGAAATTCCCTCGTAACTTGTTTATTAATTAACGTACAGAAAGTTATAACCTATCAAAAGAAAGAAAATTTGCTCAGCAATCTAAATTTCTGATTAATTTTTTTTTTATCTTTTATAGTTTTCAATATACGGGGGAAATACAAAATTTTTGTTAAAATTTGTAATTCCCTCGTAACTTTTTTATTAATTACCGTACAAAGAGTTATAACCTATCAAAAGATAGGAAATTTTCTCTAGAATCCAAATTTTCAATTAATTTTTTTATATCGTTTATAGTTTTCAATATACGGGGGAAATACAAAATTTTTGTTAAAATTTGAAATTCCCTCGTAACTTGTTTATTAATTAACGTACAGAAAGTTGTAACCTATCAAAAGAAAGGAAATTTGCTCGGCAATCCAAATTTCTAATTAATTTTTTTTTATCCTTTATAGTTTTCAATATACGGGGGAAATACCAAATTTTTGTTAAAATTTGTAATTCCCTCGTAACTTTTTTATTATTCACCGTACAAAAAGTTATAACCTATCAAAAGATAGGAAATTTTCTCAAGAATCCAAATTTTTAATTAATTTTTTTATATCTTTTATAGTTTTCAATATACGGGGGAAATACAAAATATTTGTTAAAATTTGTAATTCCCTCGTAACTTTTTTATTAATTACCGTACAAAAGGTTATAACCTATCAAAAGATAGGAAATTTTCTCAAGAATCCAAATTTTCAATTAATTTTTTTATATCTTTTATAGTTTTCAATATACGGGGGAAATACAAAATTTTTGTTAAAATTTGAAATTCCCTCGTAACTTGTTTATTAATTAACGTACAGAAAGTTATAACCTATTAAAAGAAAAAAAATTTGCTCAGCAATCCAAATTTCTAAATAATTTTTTTTTATCTTTTATAGTTTTCAATATACGGGGGAAATACAAAATTTTTGTTAAAATTTGTAATTCCCTCGTAACTTTTTTATTAATTACCGTACAAAAAGTTATAACCTATCAAAAGATAGGAAATTTTCTCGAAAATCCAAATTTTTAATTAATTTTTTTATATCATTTATAGTTTTCAATATACGGAGGAAATACAAAATTTTTGTTAAAATTTGAAATTCCCTCGTAACTTGTTTATTAATTAACGTACAGAAAGTTGTAACCTATCAAAAGAAAGGAAATTTGCTTAGCAATCCAAATTTCTAATTAATTTTTTTTTATCTTTTATAGTTTTCAATATACGGGGCAAATACAAAATTTTTGTTAAAATTTGTAATTCCCTCGTAACTTTTTTATTATTCACCGTACAAAAAGTTATAACCTATCAAAAGATAGAAAATTTTCTCAAGAATTCAAATTTTCAATTAGTTTTTTTATATCTTTTATAGTTTTTAATATACGGGGGAAATACAAAATTTTTGTTAAAATTTGTAATTCCCTCGTAACTGTTTTTTTAATTAACGTACAAAAAGTTATAACCTATCAAAAGAAAGGAAATTTGCTCAGCAATCCAAATTTCTAAATAATTTTTTTTTTATTTTTTATAGTTTTCAATATACGGGGGAAATACAAAATTTTTGTTAAAATTTGTAATTCCCCCGTAACTTTTTTATTAATTACCGTACAAAAAGTTATAACCTATCAAAAGATAGGAAATTGTCTTAAGAATCCAAATTTTCAATTAATTTTTTTATATCTTTTATAGTTTTCAATAAACGGGGGAAATACAAAATTTTTGTTAAACTTTAAAATTCCCCCGTAACTTGTTTATTAATTAACGTACAGAAAGTTATAACCTATCAAAAGAAAGGAAATTTGCTCAGCAATCCAAATTTCTAATTAATTTTTTTTTATCTTTTATAGTTTTCAATATACGGGGGAAATACCAAATTTTTGTTAAAATTTGTAATTCCCTCGTAACTTTTTTATTATTCACCGTACAAAAAGTTATAACCTATCAAAAGATAGGAAACTTTCTCGAGAATCCAAATTTTTAATTAATTTTTTTAAATCTTTTATAGTTTTCAATATACGGGGGAAATACAAAATATTTGTTAAAATTTGTAATTCCCTCGTAACTTTTTTATTAATTACCGTACAAAAAGTTATAACCTATCAAAAGATAGGAAATTTTCTCAAGAATCCAAATTTCTAATTAATTTTTTTTTTATCTTTTATAGTTTTCAATATACGGGGGAAATACCAAATTTTTGTTAAAATTTGTAATTCCCTCGTAACTTTTTTATTAATTACCGTACAAAAAGTTATAACCTATCAAAAGATAGGAAATTTTCTCAAAAATCCAAATTTTCAATTAATTTTTTTATATCTTTTATAGTTTTCAATATACGGGGGAAATACAAAATTTTTGTTAAAATTTGTAATTCCCTCGTAACTGTTTTTTTAATTAACGTACAAAAAGTTATAACCTATCAAAAGAAAGGAAATTTGCTCAGCAATCCAAATTTCTAAATAATTTTTTTTTTTATCTTTTATAGTTTTCAATATACGGGGGAAATACAAAATTTTTGTTAAAATTTGTAATTCCCTCGTAACTTTTTTATTAATTACCGTACAAAAAGTTATAACCTATTAAAAGAAAGAAAATTTTCTCGAAAATCCAAATTTTTAATTAATTTTTTTATATCTTTTATAGTTTTCAATATACGGGGGAAATACAAAATTTTTGTTAAAATTTGTAATTCCCTCGTAACTTTTTTATTAATTACCGTACAAAAAGTTATAACCTATCAAAAGAAAGGAAATTTGCTCAGCAATCCAAATTTCTAATTAATTTTTTTTTATCTTTTATAGTTTTCAATATACGGGGGAAATACAAAATTTTTGTTAAAATTTGTAATTCCCTCGTAACTTTTTTATTATTCACCGTACAAAAAGTTATAACCTATTAAAAGATAGGAAATTTTCTCGAAAATCCAAATTTTTAATTAATTTTTTTATATCTTTTATAGTTTTCAATATACGGGGGAAATACAAAATTTTTGTTAAAATTTGTAATTCCCTCGTAACTTTTTTATTAATTACCGTACAAAAAGTTATAACCTATCAAAAGATAGGAAATTTTTTCAAGAATCCAAATTTTCAATTAATTTTTTTATATCTTTTATAGATTTCAATATACGGGGGAAATACAAAATTTTTGTTAAACTTTGAAATTCCCTCGTAACTTGTTTATTAATTAACGCACAGAAAGTTATAACCTATCAAAAGAAAGAAAATTTGCTCAGCAATCCAAATTTTTAATTAATTTTTTTTTTATCTTTTATAGTTTTCAATATACGGGGGAAATACAAAATTTTTGTTAAAATTTGTAATTCCCTCGTAACTTTTTTATTAATTACCGTACAAAAAGTTATAACCTATCAAAAGATAGGAAATTTTCTCAAGAATCCAAATTTTCAATTAATTTTTTTATATCTTTTATAGTTTTCAATATACGGGGGAAATACAAAATTTTTGTTAAAATTTGAAATTCCCTCGTTACTTGTTTATTAATTAACGTACAAAAAGTTATAACCTATTAAAAGAAAAAAAATTTGCTCAGCAATTTAAATTTCTAATTAATTTTTTTTTTATCTTTTATAGTTTTCAATATACGGGGGAAATACAAAATTTTTGTTAAAATTTGTAATTCCTTCGTAACTTTTTTATTAATTACCGTACAAAAAGTTATAACCTATCAAAAGATAGGAAATTTTCTCAAGAATCCAAATTTTTAATTAATTTTTTTATATCTTTTATAGTTTTCAATATACGGGGGAAATACAAAATTTTTGTTAAAATTTGTAATTCTCTCGTAACTGTTTTTTTAATTAACGTACAAAAAGTTATAACCTATCAAAAGAAAGGAAATTTGCTCAGCAATCCAAATTTCTAAATAATTTTTTTTTTTATCTCTTATAGTTTTCAATATACGGGGGAAATACAAAATTTTTGTTAAAATTTGTAATTCCCTCGTAACTTTTTTATTAATTACCGTACAAAAAGTTATAACCTATCAAAAGAAAGGAAATTTGCTCAGCAATCCAAATTTCTTATTAACTTTTTTTTTATCTTTTATAGTTTTCAATATACGGGGGAAATACAAAATTTTTGTTAAAATTTGTAATTCCCTCGTAACTTTTTTATTAATTACCGTACAAAAAGTTATAACCTATCAAAAGATAGGAAATTTTCTCAAGAATCCAAATTTTCAATTAATTTTTTTATATCTTTTATAGATTTCAATATACGGGGGAAATACAAAATTTTTGTTAAACTTTGAAATTCCCTCGTAACTTGTTTATTAATTAACGCACAGAAAGTTATAACCTATCAAAAGAAAGAAAATTTGCTCAGCAATCCAAATTTCTAGTTAATTTTTTTTTATCTTTTATAGTTTTCAATATACGGGGGAAATACCAAATTTTTGTTAAAATTTGTGATTCTCTCGTAACTTTTTTATTAATTACCGTACAAAAAGTTATAACCTATCAAAAGATAGGAAATTTTCTCAAGAATCCAAATTTTCAATTAATTTTTTTATATCTTTTTTAGTTTTCAATATACGGGGGAAATACAAAATTTTTGTTAAAATTTGTAATTCCCTCGTAACTGTTTTTTTAATTAACGTACAAAAAGTTATAACCTATCAAAAGAAAGGAAATTTGCTCAGCAATCCAAATTTTTAAATAATTTTTTTTTTATCTTTTATAGTTTTCAATATACGGGGGAAATACAAAATTTTTGTTAAAATTTGTAATTCCCTCGTAACTTTTTTATTAATTACCGTACAAAAAGTTATAACCTATCAAAAGAAAGGAAATTTGCTCAGCAATCCAAATTTCTAATTAACTTTTTTTTCTTCTTTTATAGTTTTCAATATACGGGGGAAATACAAAATTTTTGTTAAAATTTGTAATTCCCTCGTAACTTTTTTATTAATTACCGTACAAAAAGTTATAACCTATCAAAAGATAGGAAATTTTCTCAAGAATCCAAATTTTCAATTATTTTTTTTATATCTTTTATAGTTTTCAATATACGGGGGAAATACAAAATTTTTGTTAAAATTTGAAATTCCCTTGTAACTTGTTTATTAAGTAACGTACAGAAAGTTATAACCTATCAAAAGAAAGGAAATTTGCTCAGCAATCCAAATTTCTAATTAATTTTTTTTTATCTTTTATAGTTTTCAATATACGGGGGAAATACCAAATTTTTGTTAAAATTTGTAATTCCCTCGTAACTTTTTTATTAATTACCGTACAAAAAGTTATAACCTATCAAAAGATAGGAAATTTTTTTAAGAATCCAAATTTTCAATTAATTTTTTTATATCTTTTATATTTTTCAATATACGGGGGAAATACAAAATTTTTGTTAAAATTTGTAATTCCCTCGTAACTTTTTTATTATTCACCGTACAAAAAGTTATAACCTATCAAAAAAAAGGAAATTTTCTCAAGAATCCAAATTTCTAATTAATTTTTTTTTATCTTTTAAAGTTTTCAATATACGGGGGAAATACAAAATTTTTGTTAAAATTTGTAATTCCCTCGTAACTTTTTTATTAATTACCGTACAAAATGTTATAACCTATCAAAAGATAGGAAATTTTCTCAAGAATCCAAATTTTCAATTAATTTTTTTATATCTTTTATAGTTTTCAATATACGGGGGAAATACAAAATTTTTGTTAAAATTTGAAATATCCTCGTAACTTGTTTATTAATTAACGTACAGAAAGTTATAACCTATCCAAAGAAAGCAAATTTGCTCAGCAATCCAAATTTCTAATTAATTTTTTTTTATCTTTTATAGTTTTCAATATACGGGGGAAATACCAAATTTTTGTTAAAATTTGTAATTCCCTCGTAACTTATTTATTAATTACCGTACAAAAAGTTATAACCTATCAAAAGATAGGAAATTTTCTTAAGAATCCAAATTTTCAATTAATTTTTTTATATCTTTTATAGTTTTCAATATACGGGGGAAATACAAAATTTTTGTTAAAATTTGAAATTCCCTCGTAACTTTTTTATTATTCACCGTACAAAAAGTTATAACCTATCAAAAGATAGGAAATTTTCTTAAGAATCCAAATTTTCAATTAATTTTTTTATATCTTTTATAGTTTTCAATATACGGGGGAAATACAAAATTTTTGTTAAAATTTGAAATTCCCTCGTAACTTTTTTATTAATTACCGTACAAAAAGTTATAACCTATCAAAAGATAGGAAATTTTCTCAAGAATCCAAATTTCTAATTAATTTTTTTTTTATCTTTTATAGTTTTCAATATACGGGGGAAATACCAAATTTTTGTTAAAATTTGTAATTCCCTCGTAACTTTTTTATTAATTACCGTACAAAAAGTTATAACCTATCAAAAGATAGAAAATTTTCTCAAGAATCCAAATTTTCAATTAATTTTTTTATATCTTTTATAGTTTTCAATATACGGGGGAAATACAAAATTTTTGTTAAAATTTGTAATTCCCTCGTAACTTGTTTATTAATTGACGTACAGAAAGTTATAACCTATCAAAAGAAAGGAAATTTGCTCAGCAATCCAAATTTCTAAATAATTTTTTTTTTATTTTTTATAGTTTTCAATATACGGGGGAAATACAAAATTTTTGTTAAAATTTGTAATTCCCTCGTAACTTTTTTATTAATTACCGTACAAAAAGGTGTAACCTATCAAAAGAAAGGAAATTTACTCAGCAATCCAAATTTCTAATTAATTTTTTTTTATCTTTTATAGTTTTCAATATACGGGGGAAATACAAAATTTTTGTTAAAATTTGAAATTCCCTCGTAACTTGTTTATTAATTAACGTACAAAAAGTTATAACCTATCAAAAAAAAGGAAATTTGCTCAGCAATCCAAATTTTTAATTAATTTTTTTTTTATCTTTTATAGTTTTCAATATACGGGGGAAATACCAAATTTTTGTTAAAATTTGTAATTCCCTCGTAACTTTTTTATTATTTACCGTACAAAAAGTTATAACCTATCGAAAGATAGGAAATTTTTTCAAGAATCCAAATTTTTAATTAATTTTTTTATATCTTTTATAGTTTTCAATATACAGGAAAAATACAAAATTTTTGTTAAAATTTGTAATTCCATCGTAACTTTTTTAATATTCACCGTACAAAAAGTTATAACCTATCAAAAGAAAGGAAATTTGATCAGCAATCCAAATTTCTAATTAATTTTTTTTTATCTTTTATAGTTTTCAATATACGGGGGAAATACAAAATTTTTGTTAAAATTTGTAATTCCCTCGTAACTTTTTTATTAATTACCGTACAAAAAGTTATAACCTATCAAAAGAAAGGAAATTTGCTCAGCAATCCAAACTTCTAATTAATTTTTTTTTATCTTTTATAGTTTTTAATTTACGGGGGAAATACAAAATTTTTGTTAAAATTTGAAATTCCCTCGTAACTTGTTTATTAATTGACGTACAGAAAGTTATAACCTATCAAAAGAAAGGAAATTTGCTCAGCAATCCAAATTTTTAATTAATTTTTTTTTTATCTTTTATAGTTTTTAATATACGGGGGAAATACCAAATTTTTGTTAAAATTTGTAATTCCCTCGTAACTTTTTTATTATTTACCGTACAAAAAGTTATAACCTATCAATAGATAGGAAACTTTCTCAAGAATCCAAATTTTCAACTATTTTTTTTATATCTTTTATAGTTTTCAATATACGGGGGAAATACAAAATTTTTGTTAAAATTTGAAATTCCCTCGTAACTTGTTTATTAATTGACGTACAGAAAGTTCTAACCTATCAAAAGAAAGGAAATTTGCTCAGCAATCCAAATTTCTAATTAATTTTTTTTTATCTTTTATAGTTTTCAATATACGGGGGAAATACCAAATTTTTGTTAAAATTTGTAATTCCCTCGTAACTTTTTTATTAATTACCGTACAAAAAGTTATAACCTATCAAAAGATAGAAAATTTTTTCAAGAATCCAAATTTTCAATTAATTTTTTTATATCTTTTATAGTTTTCAATATACAGGGGAAATACAAAATGTTTGTTAAAATTTGTAATTCCATCGTAACTTTTTTATTATTTACCGTACAAAAAGTTGTAACCTATCAAAAGATAGGAAATTTTCTCAAGAATCCAAATTTTCAATTATTTTTTTTATATCTTTTATAGTTTTTAATATACGGGGGAAATACAAAATTTTTGTTAAAATTTGAAATTCCCTCGTAACTTGTTTATTAATTAACGTACAGAAAGTTATATCCTATCCAAAGAAAGGAAATTTGCTCAGCAATCCAAATTTCTAATTAATTTTTTTTTTATCTTTTATAGTTTTCAATATACGGGGGAAATACCAAATTTTTGTTAAAATTTGTAATTCCCTCGTAACTTTTTTATTAATTACCGTACAAAAAGTTATAACCTATTAAAAGATAGGAAATTTTCTTAAGAATCCAAATTTTCAATTAATTTTTTTATATCTTTTATATTTTTCAATATACGGGGAAATACAAAATTTTTGTTAAAATTTGTAATTCCCTCGTAACTTTTTTATTATTCACCGTACAAAAAGTTATAACCTATCAAAAAAAAGGAAATTTTCTCAAGAATCCAAATTTTCAATTAATTTTTTTATATCTTTTATAGTTTTCAATATACGGGGGAAATACAAAATTTTTGTTAAAATTTGAAATTCCCTCGTTACTTGTTTATTAATTAACGTACAGAAAGTTATAACCTATTAAAAGAAAAAAAATTTGCTCAGCAATTTAAATTTCTAATTAATTTTTTTTTTATCTTTTATAGTTTTCAATATACGGGGGAAATACAAAATTTTTGTTAAAATTTGTAATTCCCTCGTAACTTTTTTATTAATTACCGTACAAAAAGTTATAACCTATCAAAAGATAGGAAATTTTCTCGAAAATCCAAATTTTCAATTAATTTTTTTATATCATTTATTGTTTTCAATATACGGGGGAAATACAAAATTTTTGTTAAAATTTGAAATTCCCTCGTAACTTGTTTATTAATTAACGTACAGAAAGTTGTAACCTATCAAAAGAAAGGAAATTTGCTCAGCAATCCAAATTTCTAATTATTTTTTTTTTATCTTTTATAGTTTTCAATATACGGGGGAAATACAAAATTTTTGTTAAAATTTGTAATTCCCTCGTAACTTTTTTATTATTCACCGTACAAAAAGTTGTAACCTATTAAAAGATAGAAAATTTTCTCAAGAATTCAAATTTTCAATTAATTTTTTTATATCTTTTATAGTTTTCAATATACGGGGGAAATACAAAATTTTTGTTAAAATTTGTAATTCCCTCGTAACTTTTTTATTATTCACCGTACAAAAAGTTATAACCTATCAAAAGATAGGAAATTTTCTTAAGAATCCAAATTTTCAATTAATTTTTTTATATCTTTTATAGTTTTCAATATACGGGGGAAATACAAAATTTTTGTTAAAATTTGAAATTCCCTCGTAACTTGTTTATTAATTAACGTACAGAAAGGTATAACCTATCAAAAGAAAGGAAATATGCTCAGCAATCCAAATTTCTAATTATTTTTTTTTTTTTTTATAGTTTTCAATATACGGGGGAAATACAAAATTTTTGTTAAAATTTGTAATTCCCTCGTAACTTTTTTATTAATTACCGTACAAAAAGTTGTAACCTATCAAAAGATAGAAAATTTTCTCAAGAATTCAAATTTTTAATCAATTTTTTTATATCTTTTATAGTTTTCAATATACGGGGGAAATACCAAATTTTTGTTAAAATTTGTAATTCCCTCGTAACTGTTTTTTTAATTAACGTACGAAAAGTTATAACCTATCAAAAGAAAGGAAATTTGCTCGGCAATCCAAATTTCTAAATAATTTTTTTTTTATCTTTTATAGTTTTCAATATACGGGGGAAATACAAAATTTTTGTTAAAATTTGTAATTCCCTCGTAACTTTTTTATTAATTACCGTACAAAAAGGTATAACCTATCAAAAGAAAGGAAATTTACTCAGCAATCCAAATTTTTAATTAATTTTTTTTTATCTTTTATAGTTTTCAATATACGGGGGAAATACCAAATTTTTGTTAAAATTTGTAATTCCCTCGTAACTTTTTTATTATTTACCGTACAAAAAGTTATAACCTATCGAAAGATAGGAAATTTTTTCAAGAATCCAAATTTTTAATTAATTTTTTTATATCTTTTATAGTTTTCAATATACAGGGAAAATACAAAATTTTTGTTAAAATTTGTAATTCCATCGTAACTTTTTTATTATTCACCGTACAAAAAGTTATAACCTATCAAAAGAAAGGAAATTTGCTCAGCAATCCAAATTTCTAATTAATTTTTTTTTTGTCTTTTATAGTTTTCAATATACGGGGGAAATACAAAATTTTTGTTAAAATTTGTAATTCCCTCGTAACTTTTTTATTAATTACCGTACAAAAAGTTATAACCTATCAAAAGAAAGGAAATTTGCTCAGCAATCCAAACTTCTACTTAATTTTTTTTTATCTTTTATAGTTTTCAATTTACGGGGGAAATACAAAATTTTTGTTAAAATTTGAAATTCCCTCGTAACTTGTTTATTAATTAACTTACAGAAAGTTATAACCTATCAAAAGAAAAGAAATTTGCTCAGCAATCCAAATTTCTAATTAATTTTTTTTTTTCTTTTATAGTTTTTAATATACGGGGGAAATACCAAATTTTTTTAAAATTTGTAATTCCCTCGTAACTTTTTTATTATTTACCGTACAAAAAGTTATAACCTATCAATAGATAGGAAACTTTCTCAAGAATCCAAATTTTCAACTATTTTTTTTATATCTTTTATAGTTTTCAATATACGGGGGAAATACAAAATTTTTGTTAAAATTTGAAATTCCCTCGTAACTTGTTTATTAATTGACGTACAGAAAGTTATAACCTATCAAAAGAAAGGAAATTTGCTCAGCAATCCAAATTTTTAATTAATTTTTTTTTTATCTTTTATAGTTTTCAATATACGGGGGAAATACCAAATTTTTGTTAAAATTTGTAATTCCCTCGTAACTTTTTTATTATTTACTGTACAAAAAGTTATAACCTATCGAAAGATAGGAAATTTTTTCAAGAATCCAAATTTTTAATTAATTTTTTCATATCTTTTATAGTTTTCAATATACAGGGAAAATACAAAATTTTTGTTAAAATTTGTAATTTCATCGTAACTTTTTTATTATTCACCGTACAAAAAGTTATAACCTATCAAAAGAAAGGAAATTTGCTCAGCAATCCAAATTTCTAATTAATTTTTTTTTATCTTTTATAGTTTTCAATATACGGGGGAAATACAAAATTTTTGTTAAAATTTGTAATTCCCTCGTAACTTTTTTATTAATTACCGTACAAAAAGTTATAACCTATCAAAAGAAAGGAAATTTGCTCAGCAATCCAAACTTCTAATTAATTTTTTTTTTATCTTTTATAGTTTTTAATATACGGGGGAAATACCAAATTTTTGTTAAAATTTGTAATTCCCTCGTAACTTTTTTATTATTTACCGTACAAAAAGTTATAACCTATCAATAGATAGGAAACTTTCTCAAGAATCCAAATTTTTAACTATTTTTTTTATATCTTTTACAGTTTTCAATATACGGGGGAAATACAAAATTTTTGTTAAAATTTGAAATTCCCTCGTAACTTGTTTATTAATTGACGTACAGAAAGTTATAACCTATCAAAAGAAAGGAAATTTGCTCAGCAATCCAAATTTCTAATTAATTTTTTTTTTATCTTTTATAGTTTTTAATATACGGGGGAAATACCAAATTTTTGTTAAAATTTGTAATTCCCTCGTAACTTTTTTATTATTTACCGTACAAAAAGTTATAACCTATCAATAGATAGGAAACTTTCTCAAGAATCCAAATTTTCAACTATTTTTTTTATATCTTTTACAGTTTTCAATATACGGGGGAAATACAAAATTTTTGTTAAAATTTGAAATTCCCTCGTAACTTGTTTATTAATTGACGTACAGAAAGTTATAACCTATCAAAAGAAAGGAAATTTGCTCAGCAATCCAAATTTCTAATTAATTTTTTTTTATCTTTTATAGTTTTCAATATACGGGGGAAATACCAAATTTTTGTTAAAATTTGTAATTCCCTCGTAACTTTTTTATTAATTACCGTACAAAAAGTTATAACCTATCAAAAGATAGAAAATTTTTTCAAGAATCCAAATTTTCAATTAATTTTTTTATATCTTTTATAGTTTTCAATATACAGGGGAAATACAAAATGTTTGTTAAAATTTGTAATTCCATCGTAACTTTTTTATTATTTACCGTACAAAAAGTTGTAACCTATCAAAAGATAGGAAATTTTCTCAAGAATCCAAATTTTCAATTATTTTTTTTATATCTTTTATAGTTTTCAATATACGGGGGAAATACAAAATTTTTGTTAAAATTTGAAATTCCCTCGTAACTTGTTTATTAAATAACGTACAGAAAGTTATAACCTATCCAAAGAAAGGAAATTTGCTCAGCAATCCAAATTTCTAATTAATTTTTTTTTTTATCTTTTATAGTTTTTAATATACGGGGAAATACCAAATTTTTGTTAAAATTTGTAATTCCCTCGTAACTTTTTTATTAATTACCGTACAAAAAGTTATAACCTATTAAAAGATAGGAAATTTTCTTAAGAATCCAAATTTTCAATTAATTTTTTTATATCTTTTATATTTTTTAATATACGGGGAAATACAAAATTTTTGTTAAAATTTGTAATTCCCTCGTAACTTTTTTATTATTCACCGTACAAAAAGTTATAACCTATCAAAAAAAAGGAAATTTTCTCAAGAATCCAAATTTTCAATTAATTTTTTTATATCTTTTATAGTTTTCAATATACGGGGGAAATACAAAATTTTTGTTAAAATTTGAAATTCCCTCGTAACTTGTTTATTAATTAACGTACAGAAAGTTATAACCTATCAAAAGAAAGAAAATTTGCTCAGCAATCCAAATTTCTGATTAATTTTTTTTTTATCTTTTATAGTTTTCAATATACGGGGGAAATACAAAATTTTTGTTAAAATTTGTAATTCCCTCGTAACTTTTTTATTAATTACCGTACAAAAAGTTATAACCTATCAAAAGATAGGAAATTTTCTCAAGAATCCAAATTTTCAATTAATTTTTTTATATCTTTTATAGTTTTCAATATACGGGGGAAATACAAAATTTTTGTTAAAATTTGAAATTCCCTCGTTACTTGTTTATTAATTAACGTACAAAAAGTTATAACCTATTAAAAGAAAAAAAATTTGCTCAGCAATTTAAATTTCTAATTAATTTTTTTTTTATCTTTTATAGTTTTCAATATACGGGGGAAATATAAAATTTTTGTTAAAATTTGTAATTCCTTCGTAACTTTTTTATTAATTACCGTACAAAAAGTTATAACCTATCAAAAGATAGGAAATTTTCTCGAGAATCCAAATTTTCAATTAATTTTTTTATATCATTTATTGTTTTCAATATACGGGGGAAATACAAAATTTTTGTTAAAATTTGAAATTCCCTCGTAACTTGTTTATTAATTAACGTACAGAAAGTTGTAACCTATCAAAAGAAAGGAAATTTGCTCAGCAATCCAAATTTCTAATTATTTTTTTTTTATCTTTTATAGTTTTCAATATACGGGGGAAATACAAAATTTTTGTTAAAATTTGTAATTCCCTCGTAACTTTTTTATTATTCACCGTACAAAAAGTTATAACCTATTAAAAGATAGAAAATTTTCTCAAGAATTCAAATTTTCAATTAATTTTTTTATATCTTTTATAGTTTTCAATATACGGGGGAAATACAAAATTTTTGTTAAAATTTGTAATTCCCTCGTAACTGTTTTTTTAATTAACGTACAAAAAGTTGTAACCTATCAAAAAAAAGGAAATTTGCTCAGCAATCCAAATTTCTAAATAATTTTTTTTTATCTTTTATAGTTTTCAATATACGGGGGAAATACAAAATTTTTGTTAAAATTTGTAATTCCCTCGTAACTTTTTTATTAATTACCGTACAAAAAGTTATAACCTATCAAAAGATAGGAAATTTTCTTAAGAATCCAAATTTTCAATTAATTTTTTTATATCTTTTATAGTTTTCAATATACGGGGGAAATACAAAATTTTTGTTAAACTTTGAAATTCCCTCGTAACTTGTTTATTAATTAACGTACAGAAAGTGATAACCTATCAAAAGAAAGGAAATTTGCTCAGCAATCCAAATTTCTAATTAATTTTTTTTTATCTTTTATAGTTTTCAATATACGGGGGAAATACAAAATTTTTGTTAAAATTTGTAATTCCCTCGTAACTTTTTTATTATTCACCGTACAAAAAGTTATAACCTATTAAAAGATAGAAAATTTTCTCAAGAATTCAAATTTTCAATTAATTTTTTATATCTTTTATAGTTTTCAATATACAGGGGAAATACAAAATTTTTGTTAAAATTTGTAATTCCATCGTAACTTTTTTATTATTTACCGTACAAAAAGTTGTAACCTATCAAAAGATAGGAAATTTTCTCAAGAATCCAAATTTTCAATTATTTTTTTTATATCTTTTATAGTTTTCAATATACGGGGGAAATACAAAATTTTTGTTAAAATTTGAAATTCCCTCGTAACTTGTTTATTAATTAACGTACAGAAAGTTATAACCTATTAAAAGAAAGGAAATTTGCTCAGCAATCCAAATTTCTAATTAATTTTTTTTTATCTTTTATAGTTTTCAATATACGGGGGAAATACCAAATTTTTGTTAAAATTTGTAATTCCCTCGTAACTTTTTTATTAATTACCGTACAAAAAGTTATAACCTATCAAAAGATAGGAAATTTTTTTAAGAATCCAAATTTTTAATTAATTTTTTTATATCTTTTATATTTTTCAATATACGGGGGAAATACAAAATTTTTGTTAAAATTTGTAATTCCCTCGTAACTTTTTTATTATTCACCGTACAAAAAGTTATAACCTATCAAAAAAAAGGAAATTTTCTCAAGAATCCAAATTTTCAATTAATCTTTTTATATCTTTTATAGTTTTCAATATACGGGGGAAATACAAAATTTTTGTTAAAATTTGAAATTCCCTCGTAACTTGTTTATTAATTAACGTACAGAAAGTTATAACCTATCAAAAGAAAGAAAATTTGCTCAGCAATCTAAATTTCTGATTAATTTTTTTTTTATCTTTTATAGTTTTCAATATACGGGGGAAATACAAAATTTTTGTTAAAATTTGTAATTCCCTCGTAACTTTTTTATTAATTACCGTACAAAGAGTTATAACCTATCAAAAGATAGGAAATTTTCTCTAGAATCCAAATTTTCAATTAATTTTTTTATATCGTTTATAGTTTTCAATATACGGGGGAAATACAAAATTTTTGTTAAAATTTGAAATTCCCTCGTAACTTTTTTATTATTCACCGTACAAAAAGTTATAACCTATCAAAAGATAGGAAATTTTCTCAAGAATCCAAATTTTTAATTAATTTTTTTATATCTTTTATAGTTTTCAATATACGGGGGAAATACAAAATATTTGTTAAAATTTGTAATTCCCTCGTAACTTTTTTATTAATTACCGTACAAAAGGTTATAACCTATCAAAAGATAGGAAATTTTCTCAAGAATCCAAATTTTCAATTAATTTTTTTATATCTTTTATAGTTTTCAATATACGGGGGAAATACAAAATTTTTGTTAAAATTTGAAATTCCCTCGTAACTTGTTTATTAATTAACGTACAGAAAGTTATAACCTATTAAAAGAAAAAAAATTTGCTCAGCAATCCAAATTTCTAAATAATTTTTTTTTTATCTTTTATAGTTTTCAATATACGGGGGAAATACCAAATTTTTGTTAAAATTTGTAATTCCCTCGTAACTTTTTTATTATTCACCGTACAAAAAGTTATAACCTATCAAAAGATAGGAAATTTTCTCAAGAATCCAAATTTTTAATTAATTTTTTTATATCTTTTATAGTTTTCAATATACGGGGGAAATACAAAATATTTGTTAAAATTTGTAATTCCCTCGTAACTTTTTTATTAATTACCGTACAAAAGGTTATAACCTATCAAAAGATAGGAAATTTTCTCAAGAATCCAAATTTTCAATTAATTTTTTTATATCTTTTATAGTTTTCAATATACGGGGGAAATACAAAATTTTTGTTAAAATTTGAAATTCCCTCGTAACTTGTTTATTAATTAACGTACAGAAAGTTATAACCTATTAAAAGAAAAAAAATTTGCTCAGCAATCCAAATTTCTAAATAATTTTTTTTTTATCTTTTATAGTTTTCAATATACGGGGGAAATACAAAATTTTTGTTAAAATTTGTAATTCCCTCGTAACTTTTTTATTAATTACCGTACAAAAAGTTATAACCTATCAAAAGATAGGAAATTTTCTCGAGAATCCAAATTTTTAATTAATTTTTTTATATCATTTATAGTTTTCAATATACGGAGGAAATACAAAATTTTTGTTAAAATTTGAAATTCCCTCGTAACTTGTTTATTAATTAACGTACAGAAAGTTGTAACCTATCAAAAGAAAGGAAATTTGCTTAGCAATCCAAATTTCTAATTAATTTTTTTTTTTTTATCTTTTATAGTTTTCAATATACGGGGCAAATACAAAATTTTTGTTAAAATTTGTAATTCCCTCGTAACTTTTTTATTATTCACCGTACAAAAAGTTATAACCTATCAAAAGATAGAAAATTTTCTCAAGAATTCAAATTTTCAATTAGTTTTTTTATATCTTTTATAGTTTTTAATATACGGGGGAAATACAAAATTTTTGTTAAAATTTGTAATTCCCTCGTAACTGTTTTTTTAATTAACGTACAAAAAGTTATAACCTATCAAAAGAAAGGAAATTTGCTCAGCAATCCAAATTTCTAAATAATTTTTTTTTTATTTTTTATAGTTTTCAATATACGGGGGAAATACAAAATTTTTGTTAAAATTTGTAATTCCCCCGTAACTTTTTTATTAATTACCGTACAAAAAGTTATAACCTATCAAAAGATAGGAAATTTTCTTAAGAATCCAAATTTTCAATTAATTTTTTTATATCTTTTATAGTTTTCAATAAACGGGGGAAATACAAAATTTTTGTTAAACTTTAAAATTCCCCCGTAACTTGTTTATTAATTAACGTACAGAAAGTTATAACCTATCAAAAGAAAGGAAATTTGCTCAGCAATCCAAATTTCTAATTAATTTTTTTTTATCTTTTATAGTTTTCAATATACGGGGGAAATACCAAATTTTTGTTAAAATTTGTAATTCCCTCGTAACTTTTTTATTATTCACCGTACAAAAAGTTATAACCTATCAAAAGATAGGAAACTTTCTCGAGAATCCAAATTTTTAATTAATTTTTTTAAATCTTTTATAGTTTTCAATATACGGGGGAAATACAAAATATTTGTTAAAATTTGTAATTCCCTCGTAACTTTTTTATTAATTACCGTACAAAAAGTTATAACCTATCAAAAGATAGGAAATTTTCTCAAGAATCCAAATTTCTAATTAATTTTTTTTTATCTTTTATAGTTTTCAATATACGGGGGAAATACCAAATTTTTGTTAAAATTTGTAATTCCCTCGTAACTTTTTTATTAATTACCGTACAAAAAGTTATAACCTATCAAAAGATAGGAAATTTTCTCAAAAATCCAAATTTTCAATTAATTTTTTTATATCTTTTATAGTTTTCAATATACGGGGGAAATACAAAATTTTTGTTAAAATTTGTAATTCCCTCGTAACTGTTTTTTTAATTAACGTACAAAAAGTTATAACCTATCAAAAGAAAGGAAATTTGCTCAGCAATCCAAATTTCTAAATAATTTTTTTTTTTATCTTTTATAGTTTTCAATATACGGGGGAAATACAAAATTTTTGTTAAAATTTGTAATTCCCTCGTAACTTTTTTATTAATTACCGTACAAAAAGTTATAACCTATTAAAAGAAAGAAAATTTTCTCGAAAATCCAAATTTTTAATTAATTTTTTTATATCTTTTATAGTTTTCAATATACGGGGGAAATACAAAATTTTTGTTAAAATTTGTAATTCCCTCGTAACTTTTTTATTAATTACCGTACAAAAAGTTATAACCTATCAAAAGATAGGAAATTTTCTCAAGAATCCAAATTTTCAATTAATTTTTTTATATCTTTTATAGATTTCAATATACGGGGGAAATACAAAATTTTTGTTAAACTTTGAAATTCCCTCGTAACTTGTTTATTAATTAACGCACAGAAAGTTATAACCTATCAAAAGAAAGAAAATTTGCTCAGCAATCCAAATTTCTAATTAATTTTTTTTTTATCTTTTATAGTTTTCAATATACGGGGGAAATACCAAATTTTTGTTAAAATTTGTAATTCCCTCGTAACTTTTTTATTAATTACTGTACAAAAAGTTATAACCTATCAAAAGATAGGAAATTTTCTCAAGAATCCAAATTTTCAATTAATTTTTTTATATCTTTTATAGTTTTCAATATACGGGGGAAATACAAAATTTTTGTTAAAATTTGTAATTCCCTCGTAACTGTTTTTTTAATTAACGTACAAAAAGTTATAACCTATCAAAAGAAAGGAAATTTGCTCAGCAATCCAAATTTCTAAATAATTTTTTTTTTATCTTTTATAGTTTTCAATATACGGGGGAAATACAAAATTTTTGTTAAAATTTGTAATTCCCTCGTAACTTTTTTATTAATTACCGTACAAAAAGTTATAACCTATCAAAAGAAAGGAAATTTGCTCAGCAATCCAAATTTTTAATTAACTTTTTTTTTATTTTTTATAGTTTTTAATATACGGGGGAAATACAAAATTTTTGTTAAAATTTGTAATTCCCTCGTAACTTTTTTATTAATTACCGTACAAAAAGTTATAACCTATCAAAAGATAGGAAATTTTCCCAAGAATCCAAATTTTCAATTAATTTTTTTATATCTTTTATAGATTTCAATATACGGGGGAAATACAAAATTTTTGTTAAACTTTGAAATTCCCTCGTAACTTGTTTATTAATTAACGCACAGAAAGTTATAACCTATCAAAAGAAAGAAAATTTGCTCAGCAATCCAAATTTCTAATTAATTTTTTTTTTATCTTTTATAGTTTTCAATATACGGGGGAAATACCAAATTTTTGTTAAAATTTGTAATTATCTCGTAACTTTTTTATTAATTACCGTACAAAAGTTATAACCTATCAAAAGATAGGAAATTTTCTCAAGAATCCAAATTTTTAATTAACTTTTTTTTTATCTTTTATAGTTTTCAATATACGGGGGAAATACAAAATTTTTGTTAAAATTTGTAATTCCCTCGTAACTGTTTTTTTAATTAACGTACAAAAAGTTATAACCTATCAAAACAAAGGAAATTTGCTCAGCAATCCAAATTTCTAAATAATTTTTTTTTTATCTTTTATAGTTTTCAATATACGGGGGAAATACAAAATTTTTGTTAAAATTTGTAATTCCCCCGTAACTTTTTTATTAATTACCGTACAAAAAGTTATAACCTATCAAAAGATAGGAAATTTTCTTAAGAATCCAAATTTTCAATTAATTTTTTTATATCTTTTATAGTTTTCAATATACGGGGGAAATACAAAATTTTTGTTAAACTTTGAAATTCCCTCGTAACTTGTTTATTAATTAACGTACAGAAAGTTATAACCTATCAAAAGAAAGGAAATTTGCTCAGCAATCCAAATTTCTAATTAATTTTTTTTTATCTTTTATAGTTTTCAATATACGGGGGAAATACCAAATTTTTGTTAAAATTTGTAATTCCCTCGTAACTTTTTTATTATTTACCGTACAAAAAGTTATAACCTATCAAAAGATAGGAAACTTTCTCGAGAATCCAAATTTTTAATTATTTTTTTTATATCTTTTATAGTTTTCAATATACGGGGGAAATACAAAATATTTGTTAAAATTTGTAATTCCCTCGTAACTTTTTTATTAATTACCGTACAAAAAGTTATAACCTATCAAAAGATAGGAAATTTTCTCAAGAATCCAAATTTCTAATTAATTTTTTTTTTATCTTTTATAGTTTTCAATATACGGGGGAAATACCCAATTTTTGTTAAAATTTGTAATTCCCTCGTAACTTTTTTATTGATTACCGTACAAAAAGTTATAACCTATCAAAAGATAGGAAATTTTCTCAAGAATCCAAATTTTCAATTAATTTTTTTATATCTTTTATAGTTTTCAATATACGGGGGAAATACAAAATTTTTGTTAAAATTTGTAATTCCCTCGTAACTGTTTTTTTAATTTACGTACAAAAAGTTATAACCTATCAAAAGAAAGGAAATTTGCTCAGCAATCCAAATTTCTAAATAATTTTTTTTTTATCTTTTATAGTTTTCAATATACGGGGGAAATACAAAATTTTTGTTAAAATTTGTAATTCCCTCGTAACTTTTTTATTAATTACCGTACAAAAAGTTATAACCTATCAAAAGAAAGGAAATTTGCTCAGCAATCCAAATTTTTAATTAACTTTTTTTTTATCTTTTATAGTTTTCAATATACGGGGGAAATACAAAATGTTTGTTAAAATTTGTAATTCCCTCGTAACTTTTTTATTAATTACCGTACAAAAAGTTTTAACCTATCAAAAGATAGGAAATTTTCCCAAGAATCCAAATTTTCAATTAATTTTTTTATATCTTTTATAGATTTCAATATACGGGGGAAATACAAAATTTTTGTTAAACTTTGAAATTCCCTCGTAACTTGTTTATTAATTAACGCACAGAAAGTTATAACCTATCAAAAGAAAGAAAATTTGCTTAGCAATCCAAATTTTAAATTAATTTTTTTTTTTATCTTTTATAGTTTTCAATATACGGGGGAAATACCAAATTTTTGTTAAAATTTGTAATTCCCTCGTAACTTTTTTATTAATTACCGTACAAAAAGTTATAACCTATCAAAAGATAGGAAATTTTCTCAAGAATCCAAATTTTCAATTAATTTTTTTATATCTTTTATAGTTTTCAATATACGGGGGAAATACAAAATTTTTGTTAAAATTTGTAATTCCCTCGTAACTGTTTTTTTAATTAACGTACAAAAAGTTATAACCTATCAAAAGAAAGGAAATTTGCTCAGCAATATAAATTTGTAAATAATTTTTTTTTTTTATCTTTTATAGTTTTCAATATACGGGGGAAATACAAAATTTTTGTTAAAATTTGTAATTCCCTCGTAACTTTTTTATTAATTACCGTACAAAAAATTATAACCTATCAAAAGAAAGGAAATTTGCTCAGCAATCCAAATTTTTTATTAACTTTTTTTTTATCTTTTATAGTTTTCAATATACGGGGGAAATACAAAATTTTTGTTAAAATTTGTAATTCCCTCGTAACTTTTTTATTAATTACCGTACAAAAAGTTATAACCTATCAAAAGATAGGAAATTTTCCCAAGAATCCAAATTTTCAATTAATTTTTTTATATCTTTTATAGATTTCAATATACGGGGGAAATACAAAATTTTTGTTAAACTTTGAAATTCCCTCGTAACTTGTTTATTAATTAACGCACAGAAAGTTATAACCTATCAAAAGAAAGAAAATTTGCTCAGCAATCCAAATTTCTAATTAATTTTTTTTTTATCTTTTATAGTTTTCAATATACGGGGGAAATACCAAATTTTTGTTAAAATTTGTAATTCCCTCGTAACTTTTTTATTAATTACCGTACAAAAAGTTATAACCTATCAAAAGATAGGAAATTTTCTCAAGAATCCAAATTTTTAATTAACTTTTTTTTTATCTTTTATAGTTTTCAATATACGGGGGAAATACAAAATTTTTGTTAAAATTTGTAATTCCCTCGTAACTGTTTTTTTAATTAACGTACAAAAAGTTATAACCTATCAAAAGAAAGGAAATTTGCTCAGCAATCCAAATTTCTAAATAATTTTTTTTTTATCTTTTATAGTTTTCAATATACGGGGTAAATACAAAATTTTTGTTAAAATTTGTAATTCCCCCGTAACTTTTTTATTAATTACCGTACAAAAAGTTATAACCTATCAAAAGATAGGAAATTTTCTTAAGAATCCAAATTTTTAATTAATTTTTTTATATCTTTTATAGTTTTCAATATACGGGGGAAATACAAAATTTTTGTTAAACTTTGAAATTCCCTCGTAACTTGTTTATTAATTAACGTACAGAAAGTTATAACCTATCAAAAGAAGGGAAATTTGCTCAGCAATCCAAATTTCTAATTAATTTTTTTTTATCTTTTATAGTTTTCAATATACGGGGGAAATACCAAATTTTTGTTAAAATTTGTAATTCCCTCGTAACTTTTTTATTATTCACCGTACAAAAAGTTATAACCTATCAAAAGATAGGAAACTTTCTCGAGAATCCAAATTTTTAATTATTTTTTTTTATATCTTTTATAGTTTTCAATATACGGGGGAAATACAAAATATTTGTTAAAATTTGTAATTCCCTCGTAACTTTTTTATTAATTACCGTACAAAAAGTTATAACCTATCAAAAGGTAGGAAATTTTCTTAAGAATCCAAATTTCTAATTATTTTTTTTTTTATCTTTTATAGTTTTCAATATACGGGGGAAATACCAAATTTTTGTTAAAATTTGTAATTCCCTCGTAACTTTTTTATTAATTACCGTACAAAAAGTTATAACCTATCAAAAGATAGGAAATTTTCTCAAGAATCCAAATTTTCAATTAATTTTTTTATATCTTTTATAGTTTTCAATATACGGGGGAAATACAAAATTTTTGTTAAAATTTGTAATTCCCTCGTAACTGTTTTTTTAATTAACGTACAAAAAGTTATAACCTATCAAAACAAAGGAAATTTGCTCAGCAATCCAAATTTCTAAATAATTTTTTTTTTATCTTTTATAGTTTTCAATATACGGGGGAAATACAAAATTTTTGTTAAAATTTGTAATTCCCCCGTAACTTTTTTATTAATTACCGTACAAAAAGTTATAACCTATCAAAAGATAGGAAATTTTCTTAAGAATCCAAATTTTCAATTAATTTTTTTATATCTTTTATAGTTTTCAATATACGGGGGAAATACAAAATTTTTGTTAAAATTTGTAATTCCCTCGTAACTGTTTTTTTAATTAACGTACAAAAAGTTATAACCTATCAAAAGAAAGGAAATTTGCTCAGCAATATAAATTTCTAAATAATTTTTTTTTTATCTTTTATAGTTTTCAATATACGGGGGAAATACAAAATTTTTGTTAAAATTTGTAATTCCCTCGTAACTTTTTTATTAATTACCGTACAAAAAGTTATAACCTATCAAAAGAAAGGAAATTTGCTCAGCAATCCAAATTTTTTATTAACTTTTTTTTTATCTTTTATAGTTTTCAATATACGGGGGAAATACAAAATTTTTGTTAAAATTTGTAATTCCCTCGTAACTTTTTTATTAATTACCGTACAAAAAGTTATAACCTATCAAAAGATAGGAAATTTTTCCAAGAATCCAAATTTTCAATTAATTTTTTTATATCTTTTATAGATTTCAATATACGGGGGAAATACAAAATTTTTGTTAAACTTTGAAATTCCCTCGTAACTTGTTTATTAATTAACGCACAGAAAGTTATAACCTATCAAAAGAAAGAAAATTTGCTCAGCAATCCAAATTTCTAATTAATTTTTTTTTTATCTTTTATAGTTTTCAATATACGGGGGAAATACCAAATTTTTGTTAAAATTTGTAATTCCCTCGTAACTTTTTTATTAATTACCGTACAAAAAGTTATAACCTATCAAAAGATAGGAAATTTTCTCAAGAATCCAAATTTTCAATTAATTTTTTTATATCTTTTATAGTTTTCAATATACGGGGGAAATACAAAATTTTTGTTAAAATTTGAAATTCCCTCGTTACTTGTTTATTAATTAACGTACAAAAAGTTATAACCTATTAAAAGAAAAAAAATTTGCTCAGCAATTTAAATTTCTAATTAATTTTTTTTTTATCTTTTATAGTTTTCAATATACGGGGGAAATATAAAATTTTTGTTAAAATTTGTAATTCCTTCGTAACTTTTTTATTAATTACCGTACAAAAAGTTATAACCTATCAAAAGATAGGAAATTTTCTCGAGAATCCAAATTTTCAATTAATTTTTTTATATCATTTATTGTTTTCAATATACGGGGGAAATACAAAATTTTTGTTAAAATTTGAAATTCCCTCGTAACTTGTTTATTAATTAACGTACAGAAAGTTGTAACCTATCAAAAGAAAGGAAATTTGCTCAGCAATCCAAATTTCTAATTATTTTTTTTTTATCTTTTATAGTTTTCAATATACGGGGGAAATACAAAATTTTTGTTAAAATTTGTAATTCCCTCGTAACTTTTTTATTATTCACCGTACAAAAAGTTATAACCTATTAAAAGATAGAAAATTTTCTCAAGAATTCAAATTTTCAATTAATTTTTTTATATCTTTTATAGTTTTCAATATACGGGGGAAATACAAAATTTTTGTTAAAATTTGTAATTCCCTCGTAACTGTTTTTTTAATTAACGTACAAAAAGTTGTAACCTATCAAAAAAAAGGAAATTTGCTCAGCAATCCAAATTTCTAAATAATTTTTTTTTATCTTTTATAGTTTTCAATATACGGGGGAAATACAAAATTTTTGTTAAAATTTGTAATTCCCTCGTAACTTTTTTATTAATTACCGTACAAAAAGTTATAACCTATCAAAAGATAGGAAATTTTCTTAAGAATCCAAATTTTCAATTAATTTTTTTATATCTTTTATAGTTTTCAATATACGGGGGAAATACAAAATTTTTGTTAAACTTTGAAATTCCCTCGTAACTTGTTTATTAATTAACGTACAGAAAGTGATAACCTATCAAAAGAAAGGAAATTTGCTCAGCAATCCAAATTTCTAATTAATTTTTTTTTATCTTTTATAGTTTTCAATATACGGGGGAAATACAAAATTTTTGTTAAAATTTGTAATTCCCTCGTAACTTTTTTATTATTCACCGTACAAAAAGTTATAACCTATTAAAAGATAGAAAATTTTCTCAAGAATTCAAATTTTCAATTAATTTTTTTATATCTTTTATAGTTTTCAATATACAGGGGAAATACAAAATTTTTGTTAAAATTTGTAATTCCATCGTAACTTTTTTATTATTTACCGTACAAAAAGTTGTAACCTATCAAAAGATAGGAAATTTTCTCAAGAATCCAAATTTTCAATTATTTTTTTTATATCTTTTATAGTTTTCAATATACGGGGGAAATACAAAATTTTTGTTAAAATTTGAAATTCCCTCGTAACTTGTTTATTAATTAACGTACAGAAAGTTATAACCTATTAAAAGAAAGGAAATTTGCTCAGCAATCCAAATTTCTAATTAATTTTTTTTTATCTTTTATAGTTTTCAATATACGGGGGAAATACCAAATTTTTGTTAAAATTTGTAATTCCCTCGTAACTTTTTTATTAATTACCGTACAAAAAGTTATAACCTATCAAAAGATAGGAAATTTTTTTAAGAATCCAAATTTTTAATTAATTTTTTTATATCTTTTATATTTTTCAATATACGGGGGAAATACAAAATTTTTGTTAAAATTTGTAATTCCCTCGTAACTTTTTTATTATTCACCGTACAAAAAGTTATAACCTATCAAAAAAAAGGAAATTTTCTCAAGAATCCAAATTTTCAATTAATCTTTTTATATCTTTTATAGTTTTCAATATACGGGGGAAATACAAAATTTTTGTTAAAATTTGAAATTCCCTCGTAACTTGTTTATTAATTAACGTACAGAAAGTTATAACCTATCAAAAGAAAGAAAATTTGCTCAGCAATCTAAATTTCTGATTAATTTTTTTTTTATCTTTTATAGTTTTCAATATACGGGGGAAATACAAAATTTTTGTTAAAATTTGTAATTCCCTCGTAACTTTTTTATTAATTACCGTACAAAGAGTTATAACCTATCAAAAGATAGGAAATTTTCTCTAGAATCCAAATTTTCAATTAATTTTTTTATATCGTTTATAGTTTTCAATATACGGGGGAAATACAAAATTTTTGTTAAAATTTGAAATTCCCTCGTAACTTGTTTATTAATTAACGTACAGAAAGTTGTAACCTATCAAAAGAAAGGAAATTTGCTCGGCAATCCAAATTTCTAATTAATTTTTTTTTATCCTTTATAGTTTTCAATATACGGGGGAAATACCAAATTTTTGTTAAAATTTGTAATTCCCTCGTAACTTTTTTATTATTCACCGTACAAAAAGTTATAACCTATCAAAAGATAGGAAATTTTCTCAAGAATCCAAATTTTTAATTAATTTTTTTATATCTTTTATAGTTTTCAATATACGGGGGAAATACAAAATATTTGTTAAAATTTGTAATTCCCTCGTAACTTTTTTATTAATTACCGTACAAAAGGTTATAACCTATCAAAAGATAGGAAATTTTCTCAAGAATCCAAATTTTCAATTAATTTTTTTATATCTTTTATAGTTTTCAATATACGGGGGAAATACAAAATTTTTGTTAAAATTTGAAATTCCCTCGTAACTTGTTTATTAATTAACGTACAGAAAGTTATAACCTATTAAAAGAAAAAAAATTTGCTCAGCAATCCAAATTTCTAAATAATTTTTTTTTTATCTTTTATAGTTTTCAATATACGGGGGAAATACAAAATTTTTGTTAAAATTTGTAATTCCCTCGTAACTTTTTTATTAATTACCGTACAAAAAGTTATAACCTATCAAAAGATAGGAAATTTTCTCGAGAATCCAAATTTTTAATTAATTTTTTTATATCATTTATAGTTTTCAATATACGGAGGAAATACAAAATTTTTGTTAAAATTTGAAATTCCCTCGTAACTTGTTTATTAATTAACGTACAGAAAGTTGTAACCTATCAAAAGAAAGGAAATTTGCTTAGCAATCCAAATTTCTAATTAATTTTTTTTTATCTTTTATAGTTTTCAATATACGGGGCAAATACAAAATTTTTGTTAAAATTTGTAATTCCCTCGTAACTTTTTTATTATTCACCGTACAAAAAGTTATAACCTATCAAAAGATAGAAAATTTTCTCAAGAATTCAAATTTTCAATTAGTTTTTTTATATCTTTTATAGTTTTTAATATACGGGGGAAATACAAAATTTTTGTTAAAATTTGTAATTCCCTCGTAACTGTTTTTTTAATTAACGTACAAAAAGTTATAACCTATCAAAAGAAAGGAAATTTGCTCAGCAATCCAAATTTCTAAATAATTTTTTTTTTTATCTTTTATAGTTTTCAATATACGGGGGAAATACAAAATTTTTGTTAAAATTTGTAATTCCCTCGTAACTTTTTTATTAATTACCGTACAAAAAGTTATAACCTATTAAAAGAAAGAAAATTTTCTCGAAAATCCAAATTTTTAATTAATTTTTTTATATCTTTTATAGTTTTCAATATACGGGGGAAATACAAAATTTTTGTTAAAATTTGTAATTCCCTCGTAACTTTTTTATTAATTACCGTACAAAAAGTTATAACCTATCAAAAGATAGGAAATTTTCTCAAGAATCCAAATTTTCAATTAATTTTTTTATATCTTTTATAGATTTCAATATACGGGGGAAATACAAAATTTTTGTTAAACTTTGAAATTCCCTCGTAACTTGTTTATTAATTAACGCACAGAAAGTTATAACCTATCAAAAGAAAGAAAATTTGCTCAGCAATCCAAATTTCTAATTAATTTTTTTTTTATCTTTTATAGTTTTCAATATACGGGGGAAATACCAAATTTTTGTTAAAATTTGTAATTCCCTCGTAACTTTTTTATTAATTACTGTACAAAAAGTTATAACCTATCAAAAGATAGGAAATTTTCTCAAGAATCCAAATTTTCAATTAATTTTTTTATATCTTTTATAGTTTTCAATATACGGGGGAAATACAAAATTTTTGTTAAAATTTGTAATTCCCTCGTAACTGTTTTTTTAATTAACGTACAAAAAGTTATAACCTATCAAAAGAAAGGAAATTTGCTCAGCAATCCAAATTTCTAAATAATTTTTTTTTTATCTTTTATAGTTTTCAATATACGGGGGAAATACAAAATTTTTGTTAAAATTTGTAATTCCCTCGTAACTTTTTTATTAATTACCGTACAAAAAGTTATAACCTATCAAAAGAAAGGAAATTTGCTCAGCAATCCAAATTTTTAATTAACTTTTTTTTTATTTTTTATAGTTTTCAATATACGGGGGAAATACAAAATTTTTGTTAAAATTTGTAATTCCCTCGTAACTTTTTTATTAATTACCGTACAAAAAGTTATAACCTATCAAAAGATAGGAAATTTTCCCAAGAATCCAAATTTTCAATTAATTTTTTTATATCTTTTATAGATTTCAATATACGGGGGAAATACAAAATTTTTGTTAAACTTTGAAATTCCCTCGTAACTTGTTTATTAATTAACGCACAGAAAGTTATAACCTATCAAAAGAAAGAAAATTTGCTCAGCAATCCAAATTTCTAATTAATTTTTTTTTTATCTTTTATAGTTTTCAATATACGGGGGAAATACCAAATTTTTGTTAAAATTTGTAATTATCTCGTAACTTTTTTATTAATTACCGTACAAAAGTTATAACCTATCAAAAGATAGGAAATTTTCTCAAGAATCCAAATTTTTAATTAACTTTTTTTTTATCTTTTATAGTTTTCAATATACGGGGGAAATACAAAATTTTTGTTAAAATTTGTAATTCCCTCGTAACTGTTTTTTTAATTAACGTACAAAAAGTTATAACCTATCAAAACAAAGGAAATTTGCTCAGCAATCCAAATTTCTAAATAATTTTTTTTTTATCTTTTATAGTTTTCAATATACGGGGGAAATACAAAATTTTTGTTAAAATTTGTAATTCCCCCGTAACTTTTTTATTAATTACCGTACAAAAAGTTATAACCTATCAAAAGATAGGAAATTTTCTTAAGAATCCAAATTTTCAATTAATTTTTTTATATCTTTTATAGTTTTCAATATACGGGGGAAATACAAAATTTTTGTTAAACTTTGAAATTCCCTCGTAACTTGTTTATTAATTAACGTACAGAAAGTTATAACCTATCAAAAGAAAGGAAATTTGCTCAGCAATGCAAATTTCTAATTAATTTTTTTTTATCTTTTATAGTTTTCAATATACGGGGGAAATACCAAATTTTTGTTAAAATTTGTAATTCCCTCGTAACTTTTTTATTATTTACCGTACAAAAAGTTATAACCTATCAAAAGATAGGAAACTTTCTCGAGAATCCAAATTTTTAATTATTTTTTTTATATCTTTTATAGTTTTCAATATACGGGGGAAATACAAAATATTTGTTAAAATTTGTAATTCCCTCGTAACTTTTTTATTAATTACCGTACAAAAAGTTATAACCTATCAAAAGATAGGAAATTTTCTCAAGAATCCAAATTTCTAATTAATTTTTTTTTTATCTTTTATAGTTTTCAATATACGGGGGAAATACCCAATTTTTGTTAAAATTTGTAATTCCCTCGTAACTTTTTTATTGATTACCGTACAAAAAGTTATAACCTATCAAAAGATAGGAAATTTTCTCAAGAATCCAAATTTTCAATTAATTTTTTTATATCTTTTATAGTTTTCAATATACGGGGGAAATACAAAATTTTTGTTAAAATTTGTAATTCCCTCGTAACTGTTTTTTTAATTTACGTACAAAAAGTTATAACCTATCAAAAGAAAGGAAATTTGCTCAGCAATCCAAATTTCTAAATAATTTTTTTTTTATCTTTTATAGTTTTCAATATACGGGGGAAATACAAAATTTTTGTTAAAATTTGTAATTCCCTCGTAACTTTTTTATTAATTACCGTACAAAAAGTTATAACCTATCAAAAGAAAGGAAATTTGCTCAGCAATCCAAATTTTTAATTAACTTTTTTTTTATCTTTTATAGTTTTCAATATACGGGGGAAATACAAAATGTTTGTTAAAATTTGTAATTCCCTCGTAACTTTTTTATTAATTACCGTACAAAAAGTTTTAACCTATCAAAAGATAGGAAATTTTTCCAAGAATCCAAATTTTCAATTAATTTTTTTATATCTTTTATAGATTTCAATATACGGGGGAAATACAAAATTTTTGTTAAACTTTGAAATTCCCTCGTAACTTGTTTATTAATTAACGCACAGAAAGTTATAACCTATCAAAAGAAAGAAAATTTGCTTAGCAATCCAAATTTTAAATTAATTTTTTTTTTTATCTTTTATAGTTTTCAATATACGGGGGAAATACCAAATTTTTGTTAAAATTTGTAATTCCCTCGTAACTTTTTTATTAATTACCGTACATAAAGTTATAACCTATCAAAAGATAGGAAATTTTCTCAAGAATCCAAATTTTCAATTAATTTTTTTATATCTTTTATAGTTTTCAATATACGGGGGAAATACAAAATTTTTGTTAAAATTTGTAATTCCCTCGTAACTGTTTTTTTAATTAACGTACAAAAAGTTATAACCTATCAAAAGAAAGGAAATTTGCTCAGCAATATAAATTTGTAAATAATTTTTTTTTTTTATCTTTTATAGTTTTCAATATACGGGGGAAATACAAAATTTTTGTTAAAATTTGTAATTCCCTCGTAACTTTTTTATTAATTACCGTACAAAAAATTATAACCTATCAAAAGAAAGGAAATTTGCTCAGCAATCCAAATTTTTTATTAACTTTTTTTTTATCTTTTATAGTTTTCAATATACGGGGGAAATACAAAATTTTTGTTAAAATTTGTAATTCCCTCGTAACTTTTTTATTAATTACCGTACAAAAAGTTATAACCTATCAAAAGATAGGAAATTTTCCCAAGAATCCAAATTTTCAATTAATTTTTTTATATCTTTTATAGATTTCAATATACGGGGGAAATACAAAATTTTTGTTAAACTTTGAAATTCCCTCGTAACTTGTTTATTAATTAACGCACAGAAAGTTATAACCTATCAAAAGAAAGAAAATTTGCTCAGCAATCCAAATTTCTAATTAATTTTTTTTTTATCTTTTATAGTTTTCAATATACGGGGGAAATACCAAATTTTTGTTAAAATTTGTAATTCCCTCGTAACTTTTTTATTAATTACCGTAGAAAAAGTTATAACCTATCAAAAGATAGGAAATTTTCTCAAGAATCCAAATTTTTAATTAACTTTTTTTTTATCTTTTATAGTTTTCAATATACGGGGGAAATACAAAATTTTTGTTAAAATTTGTAATTCCCTCGTAACTGTTTTTTTAATTAACGTACAAAAAGTTATAACCTATCAAAAGAAAGGAAATTTGCTCAGCAATCCAAATTTCTAAATAATTTTTTTTTTATCTTTTATAGTTTTCAATATACGGGGTAAATACAAAATTTTTGTTAAAATTTGTAATTCCCCCGTAACTTTTTTATTAATTACCGTACAAAAAGTTATAACCTATCAAAAGATAGGAAATTTTCTTAAGAATCCAAATTTTTAATTAATTTTTTTATATCTTTTATAGTTTTCAATATACGGGGGAAATACAAAATTTTTGTTAAACTTTGAAATTCCCTCGTAACTTGTTTATTAATTAACGTACAGAAAGTTATAACCTATCAAAAGAAGGGAAATTTGCTCAGCAATCCAAATTTCTAATTAATTTTTTTTTATCTTTTATAGTTTTCAATATACGGGGGAAATACCAAATTTTTGTTAAAATTTGTAATTCCCTCGTAACTTTTTTATTATTCACCGTACAAAAAGTTATAACCTATCAAAAGATAGGAAACTTTCTCGAGAATCCAAATTTTTAATTATTTTTTTTTATATCTTTTATAGTTTTCAATATACGGGGGAAATACAAAATATTTGTTAAAATTTGTAATTCCCTCGTAACTTTTTTATTAATTACCGTACAAAAAGTTATAACCTATCAAAAGGTAGGAAATTTTCTTAAGAATCCAAATTTCTAATTATTTTTTTTTTTATCTTTTATAGTTTTCAATATACGGGGGAAATACCAAATTTTTGTTAAAATTTGTAATTCCCTCGTAACTTTTTTATTAATTACCGTACAAAAAGTTATAACCTATCAAAAGATAGGAAATTTTCTCAAGAATCCAAATTTTCAATTAATTTTTTTATATCTTTTATAGTTTTCAATATACGGGGGAAATACAAAATTTTTGTTAAAATTTGTAATTCCCTCGTAACTGTTTTTTTAATTAACGTACAAAAAGTTATAACCTATCAAAACAAAGGAAATTTGCTCAGCAATCCAAATTTCTAAATAATTTTTTTTTTATCTTTTATAGTTTTCAATATACGGGGGAAATACAAAATTTTTGTTAAAATTTGTAATTCCCCCGTAACTTTTTTATTAATTACCGTACAAAAAGTTATAACCTATCAAAAGATAGGAAATTTTCTTAAGAATCCAAATTTTCAATTAATTTTTTTATATCTTTTATAGTTTTCAATATACGGGGGAAATACAAAATTTTTGTTAAAATTTGTAATTCCCTCGTAACTGTTTTTTTAATTAACGTACAAAAAGTTATAACCTATCAAAAGAAAGGAAATTTGCTCAGCAATATAAATTTCTAAATAATTTTTTTTTTTATCTTTTATAGTTTTCAATATACGGGGGAAATACAAAATTTTTGTTAAAATTTGTAATTCCCTCGTAACTTTTTTATTAATTACCGTACAAAAAGTTATAACCTATCAAAAGAAAGGAAATTTGCTCAGCAATCCAAATTTTTTATTAACTTTTTTTTTATCTTTTATAGTTTTCAATATACGGGGGAAATACAAAATTTTTGTTAAAATTTGTAATTCCCTCGTAACTTTTTTATTAATTACCGTACAAAAAGTTATAACCTATCAAAAGATAGGAAATTTTCCCAAGAATCCAAATTTTCAATTAATTTTTTTATATCTTTTATAGATTTCAATATACGGGGGAAATACAAAATTTTTGTTAAACTTTGAAATTCCCTCGTAACTTGTTTATTAATTAACGCACAGAAAGTTATAACCTATCAAAAGAAAGAAAATTTGCTCAGCAATCCAAATTTCTAATTAATTTTTTTTTTATCTTTTATAGTTTTCAATATACGGGGGAAATACCAAATTTTTGTTAAAATTTGTAATTCCCTCGTAACTTTTTTATTAATTACCGTACAAAAAGTTATAACCTATCAAAAGATAGGAAATTTTCTCAAGAATCCAAATTTTTAATTAACTTTTTTTTTATCTTTTATAGTCTTCAATATACGGGGGAAATACAAAATTTTTGTTAAAATTTGTAATTCCCTCGTAACTGTTTTTTTAATTAACGTACAAAAAGTTATAACCTATCAAAAGAAAGGAAATTTGCTCAGCAATCCAAATTTCTAAATAATTTTTTTTTTATCTTTTATAGTTTTCAATATACGGGGTAAATACAAAATTTTTGTTAAAATTTGTAATTCCCCCGTAACTTTTTTATTAATTACCGTACAAAAAGTTATAACCTATCAAAAGATAGGAAATTTTCTTAAGAATCCAAATTTTTAATTAATTTTTTTATATCTTTTATAGTTTTCAATATACGGGGGAAATACAAAATTTTTGTTAAACTTTGAAATTCCCTCGTAACTTGTTTATTAATTAACGTACAGAAAGTTATAACCTATCAAAAGAAGGGAAATTTGCTCAGCAATCCAAATTTCTAATTAATTTTTTTTTATCTTTTATAGTTTTCAATATACGGGGGAAATACCAAATTTTTGTTAAAATTTGTAATTCCCTCGTAACTTTTTTATTATTCACCGTACAAAAAGTTATAACCTATCAAAAGATAGGAAACTTTCTCGAGAATCCAAATTTTTAATTATTTTTTTTATATCTTTTATAGTTTTCAATATACGGGGGAAATACAAAATATTTGTTAAAATTTGTAATTCCCTCGTAACTTTTTTATTAATTACCGTACAAAAAGTTATAACCTATCAAAAGGTAGGAAATTTTCTTAAGAATCCAAATTTCTAATTATTTTTTTTTTATCTTTTATAGTTTTCAATATACGGGGGAAATACCAAATTTTTGTTAAAATTTGTAATTCCCTCGTAACTTTTTTATTAATTACCGTACAAAAAGTTATAACCTATCAAAAGATAGGAAATTTTCTCAAGAATCCAAATTTTCAATTAATTTTTTTATATCTTTTATAGTTTTCAATATACGGGGGAAATACAAAATTTTTGTTAAAATTTGTAATTCCCTCGTAACTGTTTTTTTAATTAACGTACAAAAAGTTATAACCTATCAAAAGAAAGGAAATTTGCTCAGCAATCCAAATTTCTAAATAATTTTTTTTTTTATCTTTTATAGTTTTCAATATACGGGGGAAATACAAAATTTTTGTTAAAATTTGTAATTCCCTCGTAACTTTTTTATTAATTACCGTACAAAAAGTTATAACCTATCAAAAGTAAGAAAATTTGCTCAGCAATCCAAATTTTTAATTAACTTTTTTTTTATCTTTTATAGTTTTCAATATACGGGGGAAATACAAAATTTTTGTTAAAATTTGTAATTCCCTCGTAACTTTTTTATTAATTACCGTACAAAAAGTTATAACCTATCAAAAGATAGGAAATTTTCCCAAGAATCCAAATTTTCAATTAATTTTTTTATATCTTTTATAGATTTCAATATACGGGGGAAATACAAAATTTTTGTTAACCTTTGAAATTCCCTCGTAACTTGTTTATTAATTAACGCACAGAAAGTTATAACCTATCAAAAGAAAGAAAATTTGCTCAGCAATCCAAATTTCTAATTAATTTTTTTTTTATCTTTTATAGTTTTCAATATACGGGGGAAATACCAAATTTTTGTTAAAATTTGTAATTCCCTCGTAACTTTTTTATTAATTACCGTACAAAAAGTTATAACCTTTTAAAAGATAGGAAATTTTCTCAAGAATCCAAATTTTCAATTAATTTTTTTATATCTTTTATAGTTTTCAATATACGGGGGAAATACAAAATTTTTGTTAAAATTTGTAATTCCCTCGTAACTTTTTTATTAATTACCGTACAAAAAGTTATAACCTATCAAAAGAAAGAAAATTTGCTCAGCAATCCAAACTTCTAATTAATTTTTTTTTATCTTTTATAGTTTTCAATTTACGGGGGAAATACAAAATTTTTGTTAAAATTTGAAATTCCCTCGTAACTTGTTTATTAATTAACTTACAGAAAGTTATAACCTATCAAAAGAAAAGAAATTTGCTCAGCAATCCAAATTTCTAATTAATTTTTTTTTTATCTTTTATAGTTTTTAATATACGGGGGAAATACCAAATTTTTGTTAAAATTTGTAATTCCCTCGTAACTTTTTTATTATTTACCGTACAAAAAGTTATAACCTATCAATAGATAGGAAACTTTCTCAAGAATCCAAATTTTCAACTATTTTTTTTATATCTTTTATAGTTCTCAATATACGGGGGAAATACAAAATTTTTGTTTAAATTTGTAATTCCCTCGTAACTTTTTTATTATTCACCGTACAAAAAGTTATAACCTATCAAAAGATAGAAAATTTTCTCAAGAATTTAAATTTTCAATTAATTTTTTTATATCTTTTATAGTTTTCAATATACGGGGGAAATACAAAATTTTTGTTAAAATTTGAAATTCCCTCGTAACTTGTTTATTAATTAACGTACAGAAAGGTATAACCTATCAAAAGAAAGGAAATATGCTCAGCAATCCAAATTTCTAATTAATTTTTTTTTTTTTTTATAGTTTTCAATATACGGGGGAAATACAAAATTTTTGTTAAAATTTGTAATTCCCTCGTAACTTTTTTATTAATTACCGTACAAAAAGTTATAACCTATCAAAAGATAGGAAATTTTCTCAAGAATCCAAATTTTTAATTAATTTTTTTATATCTTTTATAGTTTTCAATATACGGGGGAAATACAAAATTTTTGTTAAAATTTGAAATTCCCTCGTAACTTGTTTATTAATTAACGTACAGAAAAATGTAACCTATCAAAAGAAAGGAAATTTGCTCAGCAATCCAAATTTCTAATTAATTTTTTTTTTATCTTTTATAGTTTTCAATATACGGGGGAAATACAAAATTTTTGTTAAAATTTGTAATTCCCTCGTAACTTTTTTATTATTCACCGTACAAAAAGTTGTAACCTATCAAAAGATAGAAAATTTTCTCAAGAATTCAAATTTTCAATCAATTTTTTTATATCTTTTATAGTTTTCAATATACGGGGGAAATACAAAATTTTTGTTAAAATTTGTAATTCCCCCGTAACTTTTTTATTAATTACCGTACAAAAAGTTATAACCTATCAAAAGATAGGAAATTTTCTTAAGAATCCAAATTTTCAATTAATTTTTTTATATCTTTTATAGTTTTCAATATACGGGGGAAATACAAAATTTTTGTTAAACTTTGAAATTCCCTCGTAACTTGTTTATTAATTAACGTACAGAAAGTTATAACCTATCAAAAGAAAGGAAATTTGCTCAGCAATCCAAATTTCTAATTAATTTTTTTTTATCTTTTATAGTTTTCAATATACGGGGGAAATACCAAATTTTTGTTAAAATTTGTAATTCCCTCGTAACTTTTTTATTATTTACCGTACAAAAAGTTATAACCTATCAAAAGATAGGAAACTTTCTCGAGAATCCAAATTTTTAATTATTTTTTTTATATCTTTTATAGTTTTCAATATACGGGGGAAATACAAAATATTTGTTAAAATTTGTAATTCCCTCGTAACTTTTTTATTAATTACCGTACAAAAAGTTATAACCTATCAAAAGATAGGAAATTTTCTCAAGAATCCAAATTTCTAATTAATTTTTTTTTTATCTTTTATAGTTTTCAATATACGGGGGAAATACCCAATTTTTGTTAAAATTTGTAATTCCCTCGTAACTTTTTTATTGATTACCGTACAAAAAGTTATAACCTATCAAAAGATAGGAAATTTTCTCAAGAATCCAAATTTTCAATTAATTTTTTTATATCTTTTATAGTTTTCAATATACGGGGGAAATACAAAATTTTTGTTAAAATTTGTAATTCCCTCGTAACTGTTTTTTTAATTAACGTACAAAAAGTTATAACCTATCAAAAGAAAGGAAATTTGCTCAGCAATCCAAATTTCTAAATAATTTTTTTTTATCTTTTATAGTTTTCAATATACGGGGGAAATACAAAATTTTTGTTAAAATTTGTAATTCCCTCGTAACTTTTTTATTAATTACCGTACAAAAAGTTATAACCTATCAAAAGAAAGGAAATTTGCTCAGCAATCCAAATTTTTAATTAACTTTTTTTTTATCTTTTATAGTTTTCAATATACGGGGGAAATACAAAATGTTTGTTAAAATTTGTAATTCCCTCGTAACTTTTTTATTAATTACCGTACAAAAAGTTTTAACCTATCAAAAGATAGGAAATTTTCCCAAGAATCCAAATTTTCAATTAATTTTTTTATATCTTTTATAGATTTCAATATACGGGGGAAATACAAAATTTTTGTTAAACTTTGAAATTCCCTCGTAACTTGTTTATTAATTAACGCACAGAAAGTTATAACCTATCAAAAGAAAGAAAATTTGCTTAGCAATCCAAATTTTAAATTAATTTTTTTTTTTATCTTTTATAGTTTTCAATATACGGGGGAAATACCAAATTTTTGTTAAAATTTGTAATTCCCTCGTAACTTTTTTATTAATTACCGTACAAAAAGTTATAACCTATCAAAAGATAGGAAATTTTCTCAAGAATCCAAATTTTCAATTAATTTTTTTATATCTTTTATAGTTTTCAATATACGGGGGAAATACAAAATTTTTGTTAAAATTTGTAATTCCCTCGTAACTGTTTTTTTAATTAACGTACAAAAAGTTATAACCTATCAAAAGAAAGGAAATTTGCTCAGCAATATAAATTTGTAAATAATTTTTTTTTTTTATCTTTTATAGTTTTCAATATACGGGGGAAATACAAAATTTTTGTTAAAATTTGTAATTCCCTCGTAACTTTTTTATTAATTACCGTACAAAAAATTATAACCTATCAAAAGAAAGGAAATTTGCTCAGCAATCCAAATTTTTTATTAACTTTTTTTTTATCTTTTATAGTTTTCAATATACGGGGGAAATACAAAATTTTTGTTAAAATTTGTAATTCCCTCGTAACTTTTTTATTAATTACCGTACAAAAAGTTATAACCTATCAAAAGATAGGAAATTTTCCCAAGAATCCAAATTTTCAATTAATTTTTTTATATCTTTTATAGATTTCAATATACGGGGGAAATACAAAATTTTTGTTAAACTTTGAAATTCCCTCGTAACTTGTTTATTAATTAACGCACAGAAAGTTATAACCTATCAAAAGAAAGAAAATTTGCTCAGCAATCCAAATTTCTAATTAATTTTTTTTTTATCTTTTATAGTTTTCAATATACGGGGGAAATACCAAATTTTTGTTAAAATTTGTAATTCCCTCGTAACTTTTTTATTAATTACCGTACAAAAAGTTATAACCTATCAAAAGATAGGAAATTTTCTCAAGAATCCAAATTTTTAATTAACTTTTTTTTTATCTTTTATAGTTTTCAATATACGGGGGAAATACAAAATTTTTGTTAAAATTTGTAATTCCCTCGTAACTGTTTTTTTAATTAACGTACAAAAAGTTATAACCTATCAAAAGAAAGGAAATTTGCTCAGCAATCCAAATTTCTAAATAATTTTTTTTTTATCTTTTATAGTTTTCAATATACGGGGTAAATACAAAATTTTTGTTAAAATTTGTAATTCCCCCGTAACTTTTTTATTAATTACCGTACAAAAAGTTATAACCTATCAAAAGATAGGAAATTTTCTTAAGAATCCAAATTTTTAATTAATTTTTTTATATCTTTTATAGTTTTCAATATACGGGGGAAATACAAAATTTTTGTTAAACTTTGAAATTCCCTCGTAACTTGTTTATTAATTAACGTACAGAAAGTTATAACCTATCAAAAGAAGGGAAATTTGCTCAGCAATCCAAATTTCTAATTAATTTTTTTTTATCTTTTATAGTTTTCAATATACGGGGGAAATACCAAATTTTTGTTAAAATTTGTAATTCCCTCGTAACTTTTTTATTATTCACCGTACAAAAAGTTATAACCTATCAAAAGATAGGAAACTTTCTCGAGAATCCAAATTTTTAATTATTTTTTTTTATATCTTTTATAGTTTTCAATATACGGGGGAAATACAAAATATTTGTTAAAATTTGTAATTCCCTCGTAACTTTTTTATTAATTACCGTACAAAAAGTTATAACCTATCAAAAGGTAGGAAATTTTCTTAAGAATCCAAATTTCTAATTATTTTTTTTTTTTATCTTTTATAGTTTTCAATATACGGGGGAAATACCAAATTTTTGTTAAAATTTGTAATTCCCTCGTAACTTTTTTATTAATTACCGTACAAAAAGTTATAACCTATCAAAAGATAGGAAATTTTCTCAAGAATCCAAATTTTCAATTAATTTTTTTATATCTTTTATAGTTTTCAATATACGGGGGAAATACAAAATTTTTGTTAAAATTTGTAATTCCCTCGTAACTGTTTTTTTAATTAACGTACAAAAAGTTATAACCTATCAAAACAAAGGAAATTTGCTCAGCAATCCAAATTTCTAAATAATTTTTTTTTTATCTTTTATAGTTTTCAATATACGGGGGAAATACAAAATTTTTGTTAAAATTTGTAATTCCCCCGTAACTTTTTTATTAATTACCGTACAAAAAGTTATAACCTATCAAAAGATAGGAAATTTTCTTAAGAATCCAAATTTTCAATTAATTTTTTTATATCTTTTATAGTTTTCAATATACGGGGGAAATACAAAATTTTTGTTAAAATTTGTAATTCCCTCGTAACTGTTTTTTTAATTAACGTACAAAAAGTTATAACCTATCAAAAGAAAGGAAATTTGCTCAGCAATATAAATTTCTAAATAATTTTTTTTTTTATCTTTTATAGTTTTCAATATACGGGGGAAATACAAAATTTTTGTTAAAATTTGTAATTCCCTCGTAACTTTTTTATTAATTACCGTACAAAAAGTTATAACCTATCAAAAGAAAGGAAATTTGCTCAGCAATCCAAATTTTTTATTAACTTTTTTTTTATCTTTTATAGTTTTCAATATACGGGGGAAATACAAAATTTTTGTTAAAATTTGTAATTCCCTCGTAACTTTTTTATTAATTACCGTACAAAAAGTTATAACCTATCAAAAGATAGGAAATTTTCCCAAGAATCCAAATTTTCAATTAATTTTTTTATATCTTTTATAGATTTCAATATACGGGGGAAATACAAAATTTTTGTTAAACTTTGAAATTCCCTCGTAACTTGTTTATTAATTAACGCACAGAAAGTTATAACCTATCAAAAGAAAGAAAATTTGCTCAGCAATCCAAATTTCTAATTAATTTTTTTTTTATCTTTTATAGTTTTCAATATACGGGGGAAATACCAAATTTTTGTTAAAATTTGTAATTCCCTCGTAACTTTTTTATTAATTACCGTACAAAAAGTTATAACCTATCAAAAGATAGGAAATTTTCTCAAGAATCCAAATTTTTAATTAACTTTTTTTTTATCTTTTATAGTCTTCAATATACGGGGGAAATACAAAATTTTTGTTAAAATTTGTAATTCCCTCGTAACTGTTTTTTTAATTAACGTACAAAAAGTTATAACCTATCAAAAGAAAGGAAATTTGCTCAGCAATCCAAATTTCTAAATAATTTTTTTTTTATCTTTTATAGTTTTCAATATACGGGGTAAATACAAAATTTTTGTTAAAATTTGTAATTCCCCCGTAACTTTTTTATTAATTACCGTACAAAAAGTTATAACCTATCAAAAGATAGGAAATTTTCTTAAGAATCCAAATTTTTAATTAATTTTTTTATATCTTTTATAGTTTTCAATATACGGGGGAAATACAAAATTTTTGTTAAACTTTTTTATTAATTACCGTACAAAAAGTTATAACCTATCAAAAGGTAGGAAATTTTCTTAAGAATCCAAATTTCTAATTATTTTTTTTTTATCTTTTATAGTTTTCAATATACGGGGGAAATACCAAATTTTTGTTAAAATTTGTAATTCCCTCGTAACTTTTTTATTAATTACCGTACAAAAAGTTATAACCTATCAAAAGATAGGAAATTTTCTCAAGAATCCAAATTTTCAATTAATTTTTTTATATCTTTTATAGTTTTCAATATACGGGGGAAATACAAAATTTTTGTTAAAATTTGTAATTCCCTCGTAACTGTTTTTTTAATTAACGTACAAAAAGTTATAACCTATCAAAAGAAAGGAAATTTGCTCAGCAATCCAAATTTCTAAATAATTTTTTTTTTTATCTTTTATAGTTTTCAATATACGGGGGAAATACAAAATTTTTGTTAAAATTTGTAATTCCCTCGTAACTTTTTTATTAATTACCGTACAAAAAGTTATAACCTATCAAAAGTAAGAAAATTTGCTCAGCAATCCAAATTTTTAATTAACTTTTTTTTTATCTTTTATAGTTTTCAATATACGGGGGAAATACAAAATTTTTGTTAAAATTTGTAATTCCCTCGTAACTTTTTTATTAATTACCGTACAAAAAGTTATAACCTATCAAAAGATAGGAAATTTTCCCAAGAATCCAAATTTTCAATTAATTTTTTTATATCTTTTATAGATTTCAATATACGGGGGAAATACAAAATTTTTGTTAACCTTTGAAATTCCCTCGTAACTTGTTTATTAATTAACGCACAGAAAGTTATAACCTATCAAAAGAAAGAAAATTTGCTCAGCAATCCAAATTTCTAATTAATTTTTTTTTTATCTTTTATAGTTTTCAATATACGGGGGAAATACCAAATTTTTGTTAAAATTTGTAATTCCCTCGTAACTTTTTTATTAATTACCGTACAAAAAGTTGTAACCTATCAAAAGATAGGAAATTTTCTCAAGAATCCAAATTTTCAATTAATTTTTTTATATCTTTTATAGTTTTCAATATACGGGGGAAATACAAAATTTTTGTTAAAATTTGTAATTCCCTCGTAACTTTTTTATTAATTACCGTACAAAAAGTTATAACCTATCAAAAGAAAGAAAATTTGCTCAGCAATCCAAACTTCTAATTAATTTTTTTTTATCTTTTATAGTTTTCAATTTACGGGGGAAATACAAAATTTTTGTTAAAATTTGAAATTCCCTCGTAACTTGTTTATTAATTAACTTACAGAAAGTTATAACCTATCAAAAGAAAAGAAATTTGCTCAGCAATCCAAATTTCTAATTAATTTTTTTTTTATCTTTTATAGTTTTTAATATACGGGGGAAATACCAAATTTTTGTTAAAATTTGTAATTCCCTCGTAACTTTTTTATTATTTACCGTACAAAAAGTTATAACCTATCAATAGATAGGAAACTTTCTCAAGAATCCAAATTTTCAACTATTTTTTTTATATCTTTTATAGTTTTCAATATACGGGGGAAATACAAAATTTTTGTTTAAATTTGTAATTCCCTCGTAACTTTTTTATTATTCACCGTACAAAAAGTTATAACCTATCAAAAGATAGAAAATTTTCTCAAGAATTTAAATTTTCAATTAATTTTTTTATATCTTTTATAGTTTTCAATATACGGGGGAAATACAAAATTTTTGTTAAAATTTGAAATTCCCTCGTAACTTGTTTATTAATTAACGTACAGAAAGGTATAACCTATCAAAAGAAAGGAAATATGCTCAGCAATCCAAATTTCTAATTAATTTTTTTTTTTTTTTATAGTTTTCAATATACGGGGGAAATACAAAATTTTTGTTAAAATTTGTAATTCCCTCGTAACTTTTTTATTAATTACCGTACAAAAAGTTATAACCTATCAAAAGATAGGAAATTTTCTCAAGAATCCAAATTTTTAATTAATTTTTTTATATCTTTTATAGTTTTCAATATACGGGGGAAATACAAAATTTTTGTTAAAATTTGAAATTCCCTCGTAACTTGTTTATTAATTAACGTACAGAAAAATGTAACCTATCAAAAGAAAGGAAATTTGCTCAGCAATCCAAATTTCTAATTAATTTTTTTTTTATCTTTTATAGTTTTCAATATACGGGGGAAATACAAAATTTTTGTTAAAATTTGTAATTCCCTCGTAACTTTTTTATTATTCACCGTACAAAAAGTTGTAACCTATCAAAAGATAGAAAATTTTCTCAAGAATTCAAATTTTCAATCAATTTTTTTATATCTTTTATAGTTTTCAATATACGGGGGAAATACAAAATTTTTGTTAAAATTTGTAATTCCCTCGTAACTGTTTTTTTAATTAACGTACGAAAAGTTATAACCTATCAAAAGAAAGGAAATTTGCTCAGCAATCCAAATTTCTAAATAGTTTTTTTTTTATCTTTTATAGTGTTCAATATACGGGGGAAATACAAAATTTTTGTTAAAATTTGTAATTCCCTCGTAACTTTTTTATTAATTACCGTACAAAAAGGTATAACCTATCAAAAGAAAGGAAATTTACTCAGCAATCCAAATTTCTAATTAATTTTTTTTTATCTTTTATAGTTTTCAATATACGGGGGAAATACAAAATTTTTGTTAAAATTTGAAATTCCCTCGTAACTTGTTTATTAATTAACGTACAAAAAGTTATAACCTATCAAAAAAAAGGAAATTTGCTCAGCAATCCAAATTTTTAATTAATTTTTTTTTTATCTTTTATAGTTTTCAATATACGGGGGAAATACCAAATTTTTGTTAAAATTTGTAATTCCCTCGTAACTTTTTTATTATTTACCGTACAAAAAGTTATAACCTATCGAAAGATAGGAAATTTTTTCAAGAATCCAAATTTTTAATTAATTTTTTTATATCTTTTATAGTTTTCAATATACAGGGAAAATACAAAATTTTTGTTAAAATTTGTAATTCCATCGTAACTTTTTTATTATTCACCGTACAAAAAGTTATAACCTATCAAAAGAAAGGAAATTTGCTCAGGAATCCAAATTTCTAATTAATTTTTTTTTATCTTTTATAGTTTTCAATATACGGGGGAAATACAAAATTTTTGTTAAAATTTGTAATTCCCTCGTAACTTTTTTATTAATTACCTTACAAAAAGTTATAACCTATCAAAAGAAAGAAAATTTGCTCAGCAATCCAAACTTCTAATTAATTTTTTTTATCTTTTATAGTTTTCAATTTACGGGGGAAATACAAAATTTTTGTTAAAATTTGAAATTCCCTCGTAACTTGTTTATTAATTAACTTACAGAAAGTTATAACCTATCAAAAGAAAAGAAATTTGCTCAGCAATCCAAATTTCTAATTAATTTTTTTTTTATCTTTTATAGTTTTTAATATACGGGGGAAATACCAAATTTTTGTTAAAATTTGTAATTCCCTCGTAACTTTTTTATTATTTACCGTACAAAAAGTTATAACCTATCAATAGATAGGAAACTTTCTCAAGAATCCAAATTTTCAACTATTTTTTTTATATCTTTTATAGTTTTCAATATACGGGGGAAATACATAATTTTTGTTAAAATTTGAAATTCCCTCGTAACTTGTTTATTAATTGACGTACAGAAAGTTATAACCTATCAAAAGAAAGAAAATTTGCTCAGCAATCCAAATTTCTAATTAATTTTTTTTTTATCTTTTATAGTTTTCAATATACGGGGGAAATACCAAATTTTTGTTAAAATTTGTAATTCCCTCGTAACTTTTTTATTAATTACCGTACAAAAAGTTATAACCTATCAAAAGATAGGAAATTTTCTTAAGAATCCAAATTTTCAATTAATTTTTTTATATCTTTTATATTTTTCAATATACGGGGGAAATACAAAATTTTTGTTAAAATTTGTAATTCCCTCGTAACTTTTTTATTATTCACCGCACAAAAAGTTATAACCTATCAAAAAAAAAGGAAATTTTCTCAAGAATCCAAATTTTCAATTAATTTTTTTATATCTTTTATAGTTTTCAATATACGGGGGAAATACAAAATTTTTGTTAAAATTTGTAATTCCCTCGTAACTGTTTTTTTAATTAACGTACAAAAAGTTATAACCTATCAAAAGAAAGGAAATTTGCTCAGCAATATAAATTTCTAAATAATTTTTTTTTTTTATCTTTTATAGTTTTCAATATACGGGGGAAATACAAAATTTTTGTTAAAATTTGTAATTCCCTCGTAACTTTTTTATTAATTACCGTACAAAAAGTTATAACCTATCAAAAGAAAGGAAATTTGCTCAGCAATCCAAATTTTTTATTAACTTTTTTTTTATCTTTTATAGTTTTCAATATACGGGGGAAATACAAAATTTTTGTTAAAATTTGTAATTCCCTCGTAACTTTTTTATTAATTACCGTACAAAAAGTTATAACCTATCAAAAGATAGGAAATTTTCCCAAGAATCCAAATTTTCAATTAATTTTTTTATATCTTTTATAGATTTCAATATACGGGGGAAATACAAAATTTTTGTTAAACTTTGAAATTCCCTCGTAACTTGTTTATTAATTAACGCACAGAAAGTTATAACCTATCAAAAGAAAGAAAATTTGCTCAGCAATCCAAATTTCTAATTAATTTTTTTTTTATCTTTTATAGTTTTCAATATACGGGGGAAATACCAAATTTTTGTTAAAATTTGTAATTCCCTCGTAACTTTTTTATTAATTACCGTACAAAAAGTTATAACCTATCAAAAGATAGGAAATTTTCTCAAGAATCCAAATTTTTAATTAACTTTTTTTTTATCTTTTATAGTCTTCAATATACGGGGGAAATACAAAATTTTTGTTAAAATTTGTAATTCCCTCGTAACTGTTTTTTTAATTAACGTACAAAAAGTTATAACCTATCAAAAAAAAAGGAAATTTTCTCAAGAATCCAAATTTTCAATTAATTTTTTTATATCTTTTATAGTTTTCAATATACGGGGGAAATACAAAATTTTTGTTAAAATTTGTAATTCCCTCGTAACTGTTTTTTTAATTAACGTACAAAAAGTTATAACCTATCAAAAGAAAGGAAATTTGCTCAGCAATATAAATTTCTAAATAATTTTTTTTTTTATCTTTTATAGTTTTCAATATACGGGGGAAATACAAAATTTTTGTTAAAATTTGTAATTCCCTCGTAACTTTTTTATTAATTACCGTACAAAAAGTTATAACCTATCAAAAGAAAGGAAATTTGCTCAGCAATCCAAATTTTTTATTAACTTTTTTTTTATCTTTTATAGTTTTCAATATACGGGGGAAATACAAAATTTTTGTTAAAATTTGTAATTCCCTCGTAACTTTTTTATTAATTACCGTACAAAAAGTTATAACCTATCAAAAGATAGGAAATTTTCCCAAGAATCCAAATTTTCAATTAATTTTTTTATATCTTTTATAGATTTCAATATACGGGGGAAATACAAAATTTTTGTTAAACTTTGAAATTCCCTCGTAACTTGTTTATTAATTAACGCACAGAAAGTTATAACCTATCAAAAGAAAGAAAATTTGCTCAGCAATCCAAATTTCTAATTAATTTTTTTTTATCTTTTATAGTTTTCAATATACGGGGGAAATACCAAATTTTTGTTAAAATTTGTAATTCCCTCGTAACTTTTTTATTAATTACCGTACAAAAAGTTATAACCTATCAAAAGATAGGAAATTTTCTCAAGAATCCAAATTTTTAATTAACTTTTTTTTTATCTTTTATAGTCTTCAATATACGGGGGAAATACAAAATTTTTGTTAAAATTTGTAATTCCCTCGTAACTGTTTTTTTAATTAACGTACAAAAAGTTATAACCTATCAAAAGAAAGGAAATTTGCTCAGCAATCCAAATTTCTAAATAATTTTTTTTTTATCTTTTATAGTTTTCAATATACGGGGTAAATACAAAATTTTTGTTAAAATTTGTAATTCCCCCGTAACTTTTTTATTAATTACCGTACAAAAAGTTATAACCTATCAAAAGATAGGAAATTTTCTTAAGAATCCAAATTTTTAATTAATTTTTTTATATCTTTTATAGTTTTCAATATACGGGGGAAATACAAAATTTTTGTTAAACTTTGAAATTCCCTCGTAACTTGTTTATTAATTAACGTACAGAAAGTTATAACCTATCAAAAGAAGGGAAATTTGCTCAGCAATCCAAATTTCTAATTAATTTTTTTTTATCTTTTATAGTTTTCAATATACGGGGGAAATACCAAATTTTTGTTAAAATTTGTAATTCCCTCGTAACTTTTTTATTATTCACCGTACAAAAAGTTATAACCTATCAAAAGATAGGAAACTTTCTCGAGAATCCAAATTTTTAATTATTTTTTTTATATCTTTTATAGTTTTCAATATACGGGGGAAATACAAAATATTTGTTAAAATTTGTAATTCCCTCGTAACTTTTTTATTAATTACCGTACAAAAAGTTATAACCTATCAAAAGGTAGGAAATTTTCTTAAGAATCCAAATTTCTAATTATTTTTTTTTTATCTTTTATAGTTTTCAATATACGGGGGAAATACCAAATTTTTGTTAAAATTTGTAATTCCCTCGTAACTTTTTTATTAATTACCGTACAAAAAGTTATAACCTATCAAAAGATAGGAAATTTTCTCAAGAATCCAAATTTTCAATTAATTTTTTTATATCTTTTATAGTTTTCAATATACGGGGGAAATACAAAATTTTTGTTAAAATTTGTAATTCCCTCGTAACTGTTTTTTTAATTAACGTACAAAAAGTTATAACCTATCAAAAGAAAGTAAATTTGCTCAGCAATCCAAATTTCTAAATAATTTTTTTTTTTATCTTTTATAGTTTTCAATATACGGGGGAAATACAAAATTTTTGTTAAAATTTGTAATTCCCTCGTAACTTTTTTATTAATTACCGTACAAAAAGTTATAACCTATCAAAAGTAAGAAAATTTGCTCAGCAATCCAAATTTTTAATTAACTTTTTTTTTATCTTTTATAGTTTTCAATATACGGGGGAAATACAAAATTTTTGTTAAAATTTGTAATTCCCTCGTAACTTTTTTATTAATTACCGTACAAAAAGTTATAACCTATCAAAAGATAGGAAATTTTCCCAAGAATCCAAATTTTCAATTAATTTTTTTATATCTTTTATAGATTTCAATATACGGGGGAAATACAAAATTTTTGTTAACCTTTGAAATTCCCTCGTAACTTGTTTATTAATTAACGCACAGAAAGTTATAACCTATCAAAAGAAAGAAAATTTGCTCAGCAATCCAAATTTCTAATTAATTTTTTTTTTATCTTTTATAGTTTTCAATATACGGGGGAAATACCAAATTTTTGTTAAAATTTGTAATTCCCTCGTAACTTTTTTATTAATTACCGTACAAAAAGTTATAACCTATCAAAAGATAGGAAATTTTCTCAAGAATCCAAATTTTCAATTAATTTTTTTATATCTTTTATAGTTTTCAATATACGGGGGAAATACAAAATTTTTGTTAAAATTTGTAATTCCCTCGTAACTTTTTTATTAATTACCGTACAAAAAGTTATAACCTATCAAAAGAAAGAAAATTTGCTCAGCAATCCAAACTTCTAATTAATTTTTTTTTATCTTTTATAGTTTTCAATTTACGGGGGAAATACAAAATTTTTGTTAAAATTTGAAATTCCCTCGTAACTTGTTTATTAATTAACTTACAGAAAGTTATAACCTATCAAAAGAAAAGAAATTTGCTCAGCAATCCAAATTTCTAATTAATTTTTTTTTTATCTTTTATAGTTTTTAATATACGGGGGAAATACCAAATTTTTGTTAAAATTTGTAATTCCCTCGTAACTTTTTTATTATTTACCGTACAAAAAGTTATAACCTATCAATAGATAGGAAACTTTCTCAAGAATCCAAATTTTCAACTATTTTTTTTATATCTTTTATAGTTTTCAATATACGGGGGAAATACAAAATTTTTGTTTAAATTTGTAATTCCCTCGTAACTTTTTTATTATTCACCGTACAAAAAGTTATAACCTATCAAAAGATAGAAAATTTTCTCAAGAATTTAAATTTTCAATTAATTTTTTTATATCTTTTATAGTTTTCAATATACGGGGGAAATACAAAATTTTTGTTAAAATTTGAAATTCCCTCGTAACTTGTTTATTAATTAACGTACAGAAAGGTATAACCTATCAAAAGAAAGGAAATATGCTCAGCAATCCAAATTTCTAATTAATTTTTTTTTTTTTATAGTTTTCAATATACGGGGGAAATACAAAATTTTTGTTAAAATTTGTAATTCCCTCGTAACTTTTTTATTAATTACCGTACAAAAAGTTATAACCTATCAAAAGATAGGAAATTTTCTCAAGAATCCAAATTTTTAATTAATTTTTTTATATCTTTTATAGTTTTCAATATACGGGGGAAATACAAAATTTTTGTTAAAATTTGAAATTCCCTCGTAACTTGTTTATTAATTAACGTACAGAAAAATGTAACCTATCAAAAGAAAGGAAATTTGCTCAGCAATCCAAATTTCTAATTAATTTTTTTTTTATCTTTTATAGTTTTCAATATACGGGGGAAATACAAAATTTTTGTTAAAATTTGTAATTCCCTCGTAACTTTTTTATTATTCACCGTACAAAAAGTTGTAACCTATCAAAAGATAGAAAATTTTCTCAAGAATTCAAATTTTCAATCAATTTTTTTATATCTTTTATAGTTTTCAATATACGGGGGAAATACAAAATTTTTGTTAAAATTTGTAATTCCCTCGTAACTGTTTTTTTAATTAACGTACGAAAAGTTATAACCTATCAAAAGAAAGGAAATTTGCTCAGCAATCCAAATTTCTAAATAGTTTTTTTTTTTATCTTTTATAGTGTTCAATATACGGGGGAAATACAAAATTTTTGTTAAAATTTGTAATTCCCTTGTAACTTTTTTATTAATTACCGTACAAAAAGGTATAACCTATCAAAAGAAAGGAAATTTACTCAGCAATCCAAATTTCTAATTAATTTTTTTTTATCTTTTATAGTTTTCAATATACGGGGGAAATACAAAATTTTTGTTAAAATTTGAAATTCCCTCGTAACTTGTTTATTAATTAACGTACAAAAAGTTATAACCTATCAAAAAAAAGGAAATTTGCTCAGCAATCCAAATTTTTAATTAATTTTTTTTTTATCTTTTATAGTTTTCAATATACGGGGTAAATACCAAATTTTTGTTAAAATTTGTAATTCCCTCGTAACTTTTTTATTATTTACCGTACAAAAAGTTATAACCTATCGAAAGATAGGAAATTTTTTCAAGAATCCAAATTTTTAATTAATTTTTTTATATCTTTTATAGTTTTCAATATACAGGGAAAATACAAAATTTTTGTTAAAATTTGTAATTCCATCGTAACTTTTTTATTATTCACCGTACAAAAAGTTATAACCTATCAAAAGAAAGGAAATTTGCTCAGGAATCCAAATTTCTAATTAATTTTTTTTTATCTTTTATAGTTTTCAATATACGGGGGAAATACAAAATTTTTGTTAAAATTTGTAATTCCCTCGTAACTTTTTTATTAATTACCGTACAAAAAGTTATAACCTATCAAAAGAAAGAAAATTTGCTCAGCAATCCAAACTTCTAATTAATTTTTTTTATCTTTTATAGTTTTCAATTTACGGGGGAAATACAAAATTTTTGTTAAAATTTGAAATTCCCTCGTAACTTGTTTATTAATTAACTTACAGAAAGTTATAACCTATCAAAAGAAAAGAAATTTGCTCAGCAATCCAAATTTCTAATTAATTTTTTTTTTATCTTTTATAGTTTTTAATATACGGGGGAAATACCAAATTTTTGTTAAAATTTGTAATTCCCTCGTAACTTTTTTATTATTTACCGTACAAAAAGTTATAACCTATCAATAGATAGGAAACTTTCTCAAGAATCCAAATTTTCAACTATTTTTTTTATATCTTTTATAGTTTTCAATATACGGGGGAAATACATAATTTTTGTTAAAATTTGAAATTCCCTCGTAACTTGTTTATTAATTGACGTACAGAAAGTTATAACCTATCAAAAGAAAGAAAATTTGCTCAGCAATCCAAATTTCTAATTAATTTTTTTTTTATCTTTTATAGTTTTCAATATACGGGGGAAATACCAAATTTTTGTTAAAATTTGTAATTCCCTCGTAACTTTTTTATTAATTACCGTACAAAAAGTTATAACCTATCAAAAGATAGAAAATTTTTTCAAGAATCCAAATTTTCAATTAATTTTTTTATATCTTTTATAGTTTTCAATATACAGGGGAAATACAAAATTTTTGTTAAAATTTGTAATTCCATCGTAACTTTTTTATTATTTACCGTACAAAAAGTTGTAACCTATCAAAAGATAGGAAATTTTCTCAAGAATCCAAATTTTCAATTATTTTTTTTATATCTTTTATAGTTTTCAATATACGGGGGAAATACAAAATTTTTGTTAAAATTTGAAATTCCCTCGTAACTTGTTTATTAATTAACGTACAGAAAGTTATAACCTATCCAAAGAAAGGAAATTTGCTCAGCAATCCAAATTTCTAATTAATTTTTTTTTATCTTTTATAGTTTTCAATATACGGGGGAAATACCAAATTTTTGTTAAAATTTGTAATTCCCTCGTAACTTTTTTATTAATTACCGTACAAAAAGTTATAACCTATCAAAAGATAGGAAATTTTCTTAAGAATCCAAATTTTCAATTAATTTTTTTATATCTTTTATATTTTTCAATATACGGGGGAAATACAAAATTTTTGTTAAAATTTGTAATTCCCTCGTAACTTTTTTATTATTCACCGCACAAAAAGTTATAACCTATCAAAAAAAAAGGAAATTTTCTCAAGAATCCAAATTTTCAATTAATTTTTTTATATCTTTTATAGTTTTCAATATACGGGGGAAATACAAAATTTTTGTTAAAATTTGAAATTCCCTCGTAACTTGTTTATTAATTAACGTACAGAAAGTTATAACCTATCAAAAGAAAGAAAATTTGCTCAGCAATCCAAATTTCTGATTAATTTTTTTTTATCTTTTATAGTTTTCAATATACGGGGGAAATACAAAATTTTTGTTAAAATTTGTAATTCCCTCGTAACTTTTTTATTAATTACCGTACAAAAAGTTATAACCTGTCTAAAGATAGGAAATTTTCTCGAGAATCCAAATTTTCAATTAATTTTTTTATATCATTTATAGTTTTCAATATACGGGGGAAATACAAAATTTTTGTTAAAATTTGAAATTCCCTCGTAACTTGTTTATTAATTAACGTACAGAAAGTTGTAACCTATCAAAAGAAAGGAAATTTGCTCGGTAATCCAAATTTCTAATTAATTTTTTTTTATCTTTTATAGTTTTCAATATACGGGGGAAATACCAAATTTTTGTTAAAATTTGTAATTCCCTCGTAACTTTTTTATTAATTACCGTACAAAAAGTTGTAACCTATCAAAAGATAGGAAATTTTCTCAAGAATCCAAATTTTCAATTATTTTTTTTATATCTTTTATAGTTTTCAATATACGGGGGAAATACAAAATTTTTGTTAAAATTTGAAATTCCCTCGTAACTTGTTTATTAATTAACGTACAGAAAGTTATAACCTATCCAAAGAAAGGAAATTTGCTCAGCAATCCAAATTTCCAATTAATTTTTTTTTTATCTTTTATAGTTTTCAATATACGGGGGAAATACCAAATTTTTGTTAAAATTTGTAATTCCCTCGTAACTTTTTTATTAATTACCGTACAAAAAGTTATAACCGATCAAAAGATAGGAAATTTTCTTAAGAATCCAAATTTTCAATTAATTTTTTTATATCTTTTATATTTTTCAATATACGCGGGAAATACAAAATTTTTGTTAAAATTTGTAATTCCCTCGTAACTTTTTTATTATTCACCGTACAAAAAGTTATAACCTATCAAAAAAAAGGAAATTTTCTCAAGAATCCAAATTTTCAATTAATTTTTTTATATCTTTTATAGTTTTCAATATACGGGGGAAATACAAAATTTTTGTTAAAATTTGAAATTCCCTCGTAACTTGTTTATTAATTAACGTACAGAAAGTTATAACCTATCAAAAGAAAGGAAATTTGCTAAGCAATCCAAATTTTCAATTAATTTTTTTATATCTTTTATATTTTTCAATATACGGGGGAAATACAAAATTTTTGTTAAAATTTGTAATTCCCTCGTAACTTTTTTATTATTCACCGTACAAAAAGTTATAACCTATCAAAAAAAAGGAAATTTTCTCAAGAATCCAAATTTTCAATTAATCTTTTTATATCTTTTATAGTTTTCAATATATGGGGGAAATACAAAATTTTTGTTAAAATTTGAAATTCCCTCGTAACTTGTTTATTAATTAACGTACAGAAAGTTATAACCTATCAAAAGAAAGAAAATTTGCTCAGCAATCTAAATTTCTGATTAATTTTTTTTTATCTCTTATAGTTTTCAATATACGGGGGAAATACAAAATTTTTGTTAAAATTTGTAATTCCCTCGTAACTTTTTTATTAATTACCGTACAAAGAGTTATAACCTATCAAAAGATAGGAAATTTTCTCTAGAATCCAAATTTTCAATTAATTTTTTTTTATCATTTATAGTTTTCAATATACGGGGGAAATACAAAATTTTTGTTAAAATTTGAAATTCCCTCGTAACTTGTTTATTAATTAACGTACAGAAAGTTGTAACCTATCAAAAGAAAGGAAATTTGCTCGGTAATCCAAATTTCTAATTAATTTTTTTTAATCTTTTATAGTTTTCAATATACGGGGGAAATACCAAATTTTTGTTAAAATTTGTAATTCCCTCGTAACTTTTTTATTATTCACCGTACAAAAAGTTATAACCTATCAAAAGATAGGAAATTTTCTCAAGAATCCAAATTTTTAATTAGTTTTTTTATATCTTTTATAGTTTTCAATATACGGGGGAAATACAAAATATTTGTTAAAATTTGTAATTCCCTCGTAACTTTTTTATTAATTACCGTACAAAAGGTTATAACCTATCAAAAGATAGGAAATTTTCTCAAGAATCCAAATTTTCAATTAATTTTTTTATATCTTTTATAGTTTTCAATATACGGGGGAAATACAAAATTTTTGTTAAAATTTGAAATTCCCTCGTAACTTGTTTATTAATTAACGTACAGAAAGTTATAACCTATTAAAAGAAAAAAAATTTGCTCAGCAATCTAAATTTCTGATTAATTTTTTTTTATCTTTTATAGTTTTCAATATACGGGGGAAATACAGTAGACATGAACGTCATTGTCACAAAAAGCCGTGATTTCATTGGTTGATTTTTATTTCTTAATTGACTGTATAAACGGATCAATTTTTGTGTTATTCCTTATGCTATTTCTTATTTTATCTTATTTGCTGTATAATCCCACGGTCATTCCCTTATCATTTATCTTTAACTCATTTCTTTAAATATCATACTTAAAAATAGCCTATATTACTGTGATCATCAACATATTGACAACATTGTAAAAATTGTAAAATCTGGTGAAATCTTATCAAGCGTTATTGTTCAGGTAAATTCCATCCTAGTCTGGCCGAATACTTTCTCTCTCTGCGCACTGAAAGCTCCGCCTTGTCACAAGATAATTGTCGGACTGTACTTGTTTAAAAAGTTTGCTCATTTTTAATGATTTTGTCTGTTTACATAGGTTTTGAACGCTCTATATAACCACATTTTAAATACATCAAAATATTTGAAGTGAGAACAATTTTTAAGTCTGATTTAGAAGAAAAGACGCTTGGCACAAACTGTACAGTAATAAATATTAATTAACGTACAAAAAGTTGTAACCTATCAAAAGATAGGAAATTTTCTCGAGAATCCAAATTTTTAATTAATTTTTTTATATCATTTATAGTTTTCAATATACGGGGGAAATACAAAATTTTTGTTAAAATTTGTAATTCCCTCGTAACTTTTTTATTATTCACCGTACAAAAAGTTATAACCTATCAAAAGATAGAAAATTTTCTCAAGAATTCAAATTTTCAATTAATTTTTTTATATCTTTTATAGTTTTCAATATACGGGGGAAATACAAAATTTTTGTTAAAATTTGTAATTCCCTCGTAACTGTTTTTTTAATTAACGTACAAAAAGTTATAACCTATCAAAAGAAAGGAAATTTGCTCAGCAATCCAAATTTCTAAATAATTTTTTTTTTATCTTTTATAGTTTTCAATATACGGGGGAAATACAAAATTTTTGTTAAAATTTGTAATTCCCCCGTAACGTTTTTATTAATTACCGTACAAAAAGTTATAACCTATCAAAGATAGGAAATTTTCTTAAGAATTCAAATTTTTAATTAATTTTTTTATATCTTTTATAGTTTTCAATATACGGGGGAAATACAAAATTTTTGTTAAACTTTGAAATTCCCTCGTAACTTGTTTATTAATTAACGTACAGAAAGTTATAACCTATCAAAAGAAAGGAAATTTGCTCAGCAATCCAAATTTCTAATTAATTTTTTTTTATCTTTTATAGTTTTCAATATACGGGGGAAATACCAAATTTTTGTTAAAATTTGTAATTCCCTCGTAACTTTTTTATTATTCACCGTACAAAAAGTTATAACCTATCAAAAGATAGGAAACTTTCTCGAGAATCCAAATTTTTAATTAATTTTTTTATATCTTTTATAGTTTTCAATATACAGGGGAAATACAAAATATTTGTTAAAATTTGTAATTCCCTCGTAACTTTTTTATTAATTACCGTACAAAAAGTTATAACCTATCAAAAGATAGGAAATTTTCTCAAGAATCCAAATTTTTAATTAATTTTTTTATATCTTTTATAGTTTTCAATATACGGGGGAAATACAAAATTTTTGTTAAAATTTGAAATTCCCTCGTAACTTGTTTATTAATTAACGTACAGAAAGTTATAACCTATTAAAAGAAAGAAAATTTGCTCAGCAATCCAAATTTCTAATTAATTTTTTTTTTATCTTTTATAGTTTTCAATATACGGGGGAAATACAAAATTTTTGTTAAAATTTGTAATTCCCTCGTAACTTTTTTATTAATTACCGTACAAAAAGTTATAACCTATCAAAAGATAGGAAATTTTCTCGAGAATCCAAATTTTCAATTAATTTTTTTATATCATTTATAGTTTTCAATATACGGGGGAAATACAAAATTTTTGTTAAAATTTGAAATTCCCTCGTAACTTGTTTATTAATTAACGTACAGAAAGTTGTAACCTATCAAAAGAAAGGAAATTTGCTCAGCAATCCAAATTTCTAATTAATTTTTTTTTTATCTTTTATAGTTTTCAATATACGGGGGAAATACAAAATTTTTGTTAAAATTTGTAATTCCCTCGTAACTTTTTTATTATTCACCGTACAAAAAGTTATAACCTATCAAAAGATAGAAAATTTTCTCAAGAATTCAAATTTTTAATTAATTTTTTTATATCTTTTATAGTTTTCAATATACGGGGAAATACAAAATTTTTGTTAAAATTTGTAATTCCCTCGTAACTGTTTTTTTAATTAACGTACAAAAAGTTATAACCTATTAAAAGAAAGAAAATTTGCTCAGCAATCCAAATTTCTAAATAATTTTTTTTTATCTTTTATAGTTTTCAATATACGGGGGAAATACAAAATTTTTGTTAAAATTTGTAATTCCCTCGTAACTTTTTTATTAATTACCGTACAAAAAGTTGTAACCTATCAAAAGATAGGAAATTTTCTTAAGAATCCAAATTTTCAATTAATTTTTTTATATCTTTTATAGTTTTCAATATACGGGGGAAATACAAAATTTTTGTTAAACTTTGAAATTCCCTCGTAACTTGTTTATTAATTAACGTACAGAAAGTTATAACCTATCAAAAGAAAGGAAATTTGCTCAGCAATCCAAATTTCTAATTAATTTTTTTATATCTTTTATATTTTTCAATATACGGGGGAAATTCAAAGTTTTTGTTAAAATTTGTAATTCCCTCGTAACTTTTTTATTATTCACCGTACAAAAAGTTATAACCTATCAAAAAAAAGGAAATTTTCTCAAGAATCCAAATTTTCAATTAATTTTTTTATATCTTTTATAGTTTTCAATATACGGGGGAAATACAAAATTTTTGTTAAAATTTGAAATTCCCTCGTAACTTGTTTATTAATTAACGTACAGAAAGTTATAACCTATCAAAAGAAAGAAAATTTGCTCAGCAATCCAAATTTCTGATTAATTTTTTTTTTGTCTTTTATAGTTTTCAATATACGGGGGAAATACAAAATTTTTGTTAAAATTTGTAATTCCCTCGTAACTTTTTTATTAATTACCGTACAAAAAGTAATAACCTATCAAAAGATAGGAAATTTTCTCGAGAATCCAAATTTTCAATTAATTTTTTTATATCATTTATAGTTTTCAATATACGGGGGAAATACAAAATTTTTGTTAAAATTTGAAATTCCCTCGTAACTTGTTTATTAATTAACGTACAGAAAGTTGTAACCTATCAAAAGAAAGGAAATTTGCTCAGCAATCCAAATTTCTAATTAATTTTTTTTTTATCTTTTATAGTTTTCAATATACGGGGGAAATACAAAATTTTTGTTAAAATTTGTAATTCCCTCGTAACTTTTTTATTATTCACCGTACAAAAAGTTATAACCTATCAAAAGATAGAAAATTTTCTCAAGAATTCAAATTTTTAATTAATTTTTTTATATCTTTTATAGTTTTCAATATACGGGGAAATACAAAATTTTTGTTAAAATTTGTAATTCCCTCGTAACTGTTTTTTTAATTAACGTACAAAAAGTTATAACCTATTAAAAGAAAGAAAATTTGCTCAGCAATCCAAATTTCTAAATAATTTTTTTTTATCTTTTATAGTTTTCAATATACGGGGGAAATACAAAATTTTTGTTAAAATTTGTAATTCCCTCGTAACTTTTTTATTAATTACCGTACAAAAAGTTGTAACCTATCAAAAGATAGGAAATTTTCTTAAGAATCCAAATTTTCAATTAATTTTTTTATATCTTTTATAGTTTTCAATATACGGGGGAAATACAAAATTTTTGTTAAACTTTGAAATTCCCTCGTAACTTGTTTATTAATTAACGTACAGAAAGTTATAACCTATCAAAAGAAAGGAAATTTGCTCAGCAATCCAAATTTCTAATTAATTTTTTTATATCTTTTATATTTTTCAATATACGGGGGAAATACAAAGTTTTTGTTAAAATTTGTAATTCCCTCGTAACTTTTTTATTATTCACCGTACAAAAAGTTATAACCTATCAAAAAAAAGGAAATTTTCTCAAGAATCCAAATTTTCAATTAATTTTTTTATATCTTTTATAGTTTTCAATATACGGGGGAAATACAAAATTTTTGTTAAAATTTGAAATTCCCTCGTAACTTGTTTATTAATTAACGTACAGAAAGTTATAACCTATCAAAAGAAAGAAAATTTGCTCAGCAATCCAAATTTCTGATTAATTTTTTTTTTGTCTTTTATAGTTTTCAATATACGGGGGAAATACAAAATTTTTGTTAAAATTTGTAATTCCCTCGTAACTTTTTTATTAATTACCGTACAAAAAGTAATAACCTATCAAAAGATAGGAAATTTTCTCGAGAATCCAAATTTTCAATTAATTTTTTTATATCATTTATAGTTTTCAATATACGGGGGAAATACAAAATTTTTGTTAAAATTTGAAATTCCCTCGTAACTTGTTTATTAATTAACGTACAGAAAGTTGTAACCTATCAAAAGAAAGGAAATTTGCTCAGCAATCCAAATTTCTAATTAATTTTTTTTTATCTTTTATAGTTTTCAATATACGGAGGAAATACCAAATTTTTGTTAAAATTTGTAATTCCCTCGTAACTTTTTTATTATTCACCGTACAAAAAGTTATAACCTATCAAAAGATAGGAAATTTTCTCAAGAATCCAAATTTTTAATTAATTTTTTTATATCTTTTATAGTTTTCAATATACGGGGGAAATACAAAATATTTGTTAAAATTTGTAATTCCCTCGTAACTTTTTTATTAATTACCGTACAAAAAGTTATAACCTATCAAAAGATAGGAAATTTTCTCAAGAATCCAAATTTTCAATTAATTTTTTTATATCTTTTATAGTTTTCAATATACGGGGGAAATACAAAATTTTTGTTAAAATTTGAAATTCCCTCGTAACTTGTTTATTAATTAACGTACAGAAAGTTATAACCTATTAAAAGAAAGAAAATTTGCTCAGCAATTTAAATTTCTAATTAATTTTTTTTTTATCTTTTATAGTTTTCAATATACGGGGGAAATACAAAATTTTTGTTAAAATTTGTAATTCCCTGGTAACTTTTATATTAATTACCGTACAAAAAGTTATAACCTATCAAAAGATAGGAAATTTTCTCGAGAATCCAAATTTTCAATTAATTTTTTTATATCATTTATAGTTTTCAATATACGGGGGAAATACAAAATTTTTGTTAAAATTTGAAATTCCCTCGTAACTTGTTTATTAATTAACGTACAGAAAGTTGTAACCTATCAAAAGAAAGGAAATTTGCTCAGCAATCCAAATTTCTAATTATTTTTTTTTTATCTTTTATAGTTTTCAATATACGGGGGAAATACAAAATTTTTGTTAAAATTTGTAATTCCCTCGTAACTTTTTTATTATTCACCGTACAAAAAGTTATAACCTATTAAAAGATAGAAAATTTTCTCAAGAATTCAAATTTTCAATTAATTTTTTTATATCTTTTATAGTTTTCAATATACGGGGGAAATACAAAATTTTTGTTAAAATTTGTAATTCCCTCGTAACTGTTTTTTTAATTAACGTACAAAAAGTTATAACCTATCAAAAGAAAGGAAATTTGCTCAGCAATCCAAATTTCTAATTATTTTTTTTTTATCTTTTATAGTTTTCAATATACGGGGGAAATACCAAATTTTTGTTAAAATTTGTAATTCCCTCGTAACTTTTTTATTAATTACCGTACAAAAAGTTATAACCTATCAAAAGATAGAAAATTTTTTCAAAAATCCAAATTTTTTATTAATTTTTTTATATCTTTTATAGTTTTCAATATACAGGGGAAATACAAAATTTTTGTTAAAATTTGTAATTCCATCGTAACTTTTTTATTATTTACCGTACAAAAAGTTGTAACCTATCAAAAGATAGGAAATTTTCTCAAGAATCCAAATTTTCAATTATTTTTTTTATATCTTTTATAGTTTTCAATATACGGGGGAAATACAAAATTTTTGTTAAAATTTGAAATTCCCTCGTAACTTGTTTATTAATTAACGTAAAGAAAGTTATAACCTATCAAAAGAAAGGAAATTTTCTCAGCAATCCAAATTTCTAATTAATTTTTTTTTATCTTTTATAGTTTTCAATATACGGGGGAAATACCAAATTTTTGTTAAAATTTGTAATTCCCTCGTAACTTTTTTATTAATTACCGTACAAAAAGTTATAACCCATCAAAAGATAGGAAATTTTTTTAAGAATCCAAATTTTCAATTAATTTTTTTATATCTTTTATATTTTTTAATATACGGGGGAAATACAAAATTTTTGTTAAAATTTGTAATTCCCTCGTAACTTTTTTATTATTCACCGTACAAAAAGTTATAACCTATCAAAAAAAAGGAAATTTTCTCAAGAATCCAAATTTTCAATTAATTTTTTTATATCTTTTATAGTTTTCAATATACGGGGGAAATACAAAATTTTTGTTAAACTTTGAAATTCCCTCGTAACTTGTTTATTAATTAACGTACAGAAAGTGATAACCTATCAAAAGAAAGGAAATTTGCTCAGCAATCCAAATTTCTAATTAATTTTTTTTTATCTTTCATAGTTTTCAATATACGGGGGAAATACCAAATTTTTGTTAAAATTTGTAATTCCCTCGTAACTTTTTTATTAATTACCGTACAAAAAGTTATAACCTATCAAAAGATAGAAAATTTTTTCAAGAATCCAAATTTTTTATTAATTTTTTTATATCTTTTATAGTTTTCAATATACAGGGGAAATACAAAATTTTTGTTAAAATTTGTAATTCCATCGTAACTTTTTTATTATTTACCGTACAAAAAGTTGTAACCTATCAAAAGATAGGAAATTTTCTCAAGAATCCAAATTTTCAATTATTTTTTTTATATCTTTTATAGTTTTCAATATACGGGGGAAATACAAAATTTTTGTTAAAATTTGAAATTCCCTCGTAACTTGTTTATTAATTAACGTACAGAAAGTTATAACCTATCAAAAGAAAGGAAATTTGCTTAGCAATCCAAATTTCTAATTAATTTTTTTTTATCTTTTATAGTTTTCAATATACGGGGGAAATACCAAATTTTTGTTAAAATTTGTAATTCCCTCGTAACTTTTTTATTAATTACCGTACAAAAAGTTATAACCTATCAAAAGATAGGAAATTTTTTTAAGAATCCAAATTTTCAATTAATTTTTTTATATCTTTTATATTTTTCAATATACGGGGGAAATACAAAATTTTTGTTAAAATTTGTAATTCCCTCGTAACTTTTTTATTATTCACCGTACAAAAAGTTATAACCTATCAAAAAAAAGGAAATTTTCTCAAGAATCCAAATTTTCAATTAATTTTTTTATATCTTTTATAGTTTTCAATATACGGGGGAAATACAAAATTTTTAATAAAATTTGAAATTCCCTCGTAACTTGTTTATTAATTAACCTACAGAAAGTTATAACCTATCAAAAGAAAGAAAATTTGCTCAGCAATCTAAATTTCTGATTAATTTTTTTTTTATCTTTTATAGTTTTCAATATACGGGGGAAATACAAAATTTTTGTTAAAATTTGTAATTCCCTCGTAACTTTTTTATTAATTACCGTACAAAGAGTTATAACCTATCAAAAGATAGGAAATTTTCTCTAGAATCCAAATTTTCAATTAATTTTTTTATATCATTTATAGTTTTCAATATACGGGGGAAATACAAAATTTTTGTTAAAATTTGAAATTCCCTCGTAACTTGTTTATTAATTAACGTACAGAACGTTGTAACCTATCAAAAGAAAGGAAATTTGCTCGGCAATCCAAATTTCTAATTAATTTTTTTTTATCTTTTATAGTTTTCAATATACGGGGGAAATACCAAATTTTTGTTAAAATTTGTAATTCCCTCGTAACTTTTTTATTATTCACCGTACAAAAAGTTATAACCTATCAAAAGATAGGAAGTTTTCTCAAAAATCCAAATTTTTAATTAATTTTTTTATATCTTTTATAGTTTTCAATATACGGGGGAAATACAAAATATTTGTTAAAATTTGTAATTTTCCCGTAACTTTTTTATTAATTACCGTACAAAAGGTTATAACCATCAAAAGATAGGAAATTTTTTCAAGAATCCAAATTTTCAATTAATTTTTTTATATCTTTTATAGTTTTCAATATACGGGGGAAATACAAAATTTTTGTTAAAATTTGAAATTCCCTCGTAACTTGTTTATTAATTAACGTACAGAAAGTTATAACCTATTGAAAGAAAAAAAATTTGCTCAGCAATCCAAATTTCTAATTAATTTTTTTTTTATCTTTTATAGTTTTCAATATACGGGGGAAATACAAAATTTTTGTTAAAATTTGTAATTCCCTCGTAACTTTTTTATTAATTACCGTACAAAAAGTTATAACCTATCAAAAGATAGGAAATTTTCTCGAGAATCCAAATTTTTAATTAATTTTTTTATATCATTTATAGTTTTCAATATACGGGGGAAATACAAAATTTTTGTTAAAATTTGAAATTCCCTCGTAACTTGTTTATTAATTAACGTACAGAAAGTTGTAACCTATCAAAAGAAAGGAAATTTGCTCAGCAATCCAAATTTCTAATTAATTTTTTTTTATCTTTTATAGTTTTCAATATACGGGGGAAATACAAAATTTTTGTTAAAATTTGTAATTCCCTCGTAACTTTTTTATTATTCACCGTACAAAAAGTTATAACCTATCAAAAGATAGAAAATTTTCTCAAGAATTCAAATTTTCAATTAATTTTTTTATATCTTTTATAGTTTTCAATATACGTGGGAAATACAAAATTTTTGTTAAAATTTGTAATTCCCTCGTAACTGTTTTTTTAATTAACATACAAAAAGTTATAACCTATCAAAAGAAAGGAAATTTGCTCAGCAATCCAAATTTCTAAATAATTTTTTTTTATCTTTTATAGTTTTCAATATACGGGGGAAATACAAAATTTTTGTTAAAATTTGTAATTCCCCCGTAACTTTTTTATTAATTACCGTACAAAAAGTTATAACCTATCAAAAGATAGGAAATTTTCTTAAGAATCCAAATTTTCAATTAATTTTTTTATATCTTTTATAGTTTTCAATATACGGGGGAAATACAAAATTTTTGTTAAACTTTGAAATTCCCTCGTAACTTGTTTATTAATTAACGTACAGAAAGTTATAACCTATCAAAAGAAAGGAAATTTGCTCAGCAATCCAAATTTCTAATTAATTTTTTTATATCTTTTATATTTTTCAATATACGGGGGAAATACAAAGTTTTTGTTAAAATTTGTAATTCCCTCGTAACTTTTTTATTATTCACCGTACAAAAAGTTATAACCTATCAAAAAAAAGGAAATTTTCTCAAGAATCCAAATTTTCAATTAATTTTTTTATATCTTTTATAGTTTTCAATATACGGGGGAAATACAAAATTTTTGTTAAAATTTGAAATTCCCTCGTAACTTGTTTATTAATTAACGTACAGAAAGTTATAACCTATCAAAAGAAAGAAAATTTGCTCAGCAATCCAAATTTCTGATTAATTTTTTTTTTGTCTTTTATAGTTTTCAATATACGGGGGAAATACAAAATTTTTGTTAAAATTTGTAATTCCCTCGTAACTTTTTTATTAATTACCGTACAAAAAGTAATAACCTATCAAAAGATAGGAAATTTTCTCGAGAATCCAAATTTTCAATTAATTTTTTTATATCATTTATAGTTTTCAATATACGGGGGAAATACAAAATTTTTGTTAAAATTTGAAATTCCCTCGTAACTTGTTTATTAATTAACGTACAGAAAGTTGTAACCTATCAAAAGAAAGGAAATTTGCTTAGCAATCCAAATTTCTAATTAATTTTTTTTTATCTTTTATAGTTTTCAATATACGGGGGAAATACCAAATTTTTGTTAAAATTTGTAATTCCCTCGTAACTTTTTTATTATTCACCGTACAAAAAGTTATAACCTATCAAAAGATAGGAAATTTTCTCAAGAATCCAAATTTTTAATTAATTTTTTTATATCTTTTATAGTTTTCAATATACGGGGGAAATACAAAATATTTGTTAAAATTTGTAATTCCCTCGTAACTTTTTTATTAATTACCGTACAAAAAGTTATAACCTATCAAAAGATAGGAAATTTTCTCAAGAATCCAAATTTTCAATTAATTTTTTTATATCTTTTATAGTTTTCAATATACGGGGGAAATACAAAATTTTTGTTAAAATTTGAAATTCCCTCGTAACTTGTTTATTAATTAACGTACAGAAAGTTATAACCTATTAAAAGAAAGAAAATTTGCTCAGCAATTTAAATTTCTAATTAATTTTTTTTTTATCTTTTATAGTTTTCAATATACGGGGGAAATACAAAATTTTTGTTAAAATTTGTAATTCCCTCGTAACTTTTATATTAATTACCGTACAAAAAGTTATAACCTATCAAAAGATAGGAAATTTTCTCGAGAATCCAAATTTTCAATTAATTTTTTTATATCATTTATAGTTTTCAATATACGGGGGAAATACAAAATTTTTGTTAAAATTTGAAATTCCCTCGTAACTTGTTTATTAATTAACGTACAGAAAGTTGTAACCTATCAAAAGAAAGGAAATTTGCTCAGCAATCCAAATTTCTAATTATTTTTTTTTTATCTTTTATAGTTTTCAATATACGGGGGAAATACAAAATTTTTGTTAAAATTTGTAATTCCCTCGTAACTTTTTTATTATTCACCGTACAAAAAGTTATAACCTATTAAAAGATAGAAAATTTTCTCAAGAATTCAAATTTTCAATTAATTTTTTTATATCTTTTATAGTTTTCAATATACGGGGGAAATACAAAATTTTTGTTAAAATTTGTAATTCCCTCGTAACTGTTTTTTTAATTAACGTACAAAAAGTTATAACCTATCAAAAGAAAGGAAATTTGCTCAGCAATCCAAATTTCTAATTATTTTTTTTTTATCTTTTATAGTTTTCAATATACGGGGGAAATACCAAATTTTTGTTAAAATTTGTAATTCCCTCGTAACTTTTTTATTAATTACCGTACAAAAAGTTATAACCTATCAAAAGATAGAAAATTTTTTCAAAAATCCAAATTTTTTATTAATTTTTTTATATCTTTTATAGTTTTCAATATACAGGGGAAATACAAAATTTTTGTTAAAATTTGTAATTCCATCGTAACTTTTTTATTATTTACCGTACAAAAAGTTGTAACCTATCAAAAGATAGGAAATTTTCTCAAGAATCCAAATTTTCAATTATTTTTTTTATATCTTTTATAGTTTTTAATATACGGGGGAAATACAAAATTTTTGTTAAAATTTGAAATTCCCTCGTAACTTGTTTATTAATTAACGTACAGAAAGTTATAACCTATCAAAAGAAAGGAAATTTGCTCAGCAATCCAAATTTCTAATTAATTTTTTTTTATCTTTTATAGTTTTCAATATACGGGGGAAATACCAAATTTTTCTTAAAATTTGTAATTCCCTCGTAACTTTTTTATTAATTACCGTACAAAAAGTTATAACCCATCAAAAGATAGGAAATTTTTTTAAGAATCCAAATTTTCAATTAATTTTTTTATATCTTTTATATTTTTCAATATACGGGGGAAATACAAAATTTTTGTTAAAATTTGTAATTCCCTCGTAACTTTTTTATTATTCACCGTACAAAAAGTTATAACCTATCAAAAAAAAGGAAATTTTCTCAAGAATCCAAATTTTCAATTAATTTTTTTATATCTTTTATAGTTTTCAATATACGGGGGAAATACAAAATTTTTGTTAAACTTTGAAATTCCCTCGTAACTTGTTTATTAATTAACGTACAGAAAGTGATAACCTATCAAAAGAAAGGAAATTTGCTCAGCAATCCAAATTTCTAATTAATTTTTTTTTATCTTTCATAGTTTTCAATATACGGGGGAAATACCAAATTTTTGTTAAAATTTGTAATTCCCTCGTAACTTTTTTATTAATTACCGTACAAAAAGTTATAACCTATCAAAAAATAGAAAATTTTTTCAAGAATCCAAATTTTTTATTAATTTTTTTATATCTTTTATAGTTTTCAATATACAGGGGAAATACAAAATTTTTGTTAAAATTTGTAATTCCATCGTAACTTTTTTATTATTTACCGTACAAAAAGTTGTAACCTATCAAAAGATAGGAAATTTTCTCAAGAATCCAAATTTTCAATTATTTTTTTTATATCTTTTATAGTTTTCAATATACGGGGGAAATACAAAATTTTTGTTAAAATTTGAAATTCCCTCGTAACTTGTTTATTAATTAACGTACAGAAAGTTATAACCTATCAAAAGAAAGGAAATTTGCTCAGCAATCCAAATTTCTAATTAATTTTTTTTTTATCTTTTATAGTTTTCAATATACGGGGGAAATACCAAATTTTTGTTAAAATTTGTAATTCCCTCGTAACTTTTTTATTAATTACCGTACAAAAAGTTATAACCCATCAAAAGATAGGAAATTTTTTTAAGAATCCAAATTTTCAATTAATTTTTTTATATCTTTTATATTTTTCAATATACGGGGGAAATACAAAATTTTTGTTAAAATTTGTAATTCCCTCGTAACTTTTTTATTATTCACCGTACAAAAAGTTATAACCTATCAAAAAAAAGGAAATTTTCTCAAGAATCCAAATTTTCAATTAATTTTTTTATATCTTTTATAGTTTTCAATATACGGGGGAAATACAAAATTTTTGTTAAACTTTGAAATTCCCTCGTAACTTGTTTATTAATTAACGTACAGAAAGTGATAACCTATCAAAAGAAAGGAAATTTGCTCAGCAATCCAAATTTCTAATTAATTTTTTTTTATCTTTCATAGTTTTCAATATACGGGGGAAATACCAAATTTTTGTTAAAATTTGTAATTCCCTCGTAACTTTTTTATTAATTACCGTACAAAAAGTTATAACCTATCAAAAAATAGAAAATTTTTTCAAGAATCCAAATTTTTTATTAATTTTTTTATATCTTTTATAGTTTTCAATATACAGGGGAAATACAAAATTTTTGTTAAAATTTGTAATTCCATCGTAACTTTTTTATTATTTACCGTACAAAAAGTTGTAACCTATCAAAAGATAGGAAATTTTCTCAAGAATCCAAATTTTCAATTATTTTTTTTATATCTTTTATAGTTTTCAATATACGGGGGAAATACAAAATTTTTGTTAAAATTTGAAATTCCCTCGTAACTTGTTTATTAATTAACGTACAGAAAGTTATAACCTATCAAAAGAAAGGAAATTTGCTCAGCAATCCAAATTTCTAATTAATTTTTTTTTATCTTTTATAGTTTTCAATATACGGGGGAAATACCAAATTTTTGTTAAAATTTGTAATTCCCTCGTAACTTTTTTATTAATTACCGTACAAAAAGTTATAACCTATCAAAAGATAGGAAATTTTTTTAAGAATCCAAATTTTCAATTAATTTTTTTATATCTTTTATATTTTTCAATATACGGGGGAAATACAAAATTTTTGTTAAAATTTGTAATTCCCTCGTAACTTTTTTATTATTCACCGTACAAAAAGTTATAACCTATCAAAAAAAAGGAAATTTTCTCAAGAATCCAAATTTTCAATTAATTTTTTTATATCTTTTATAGTTTTCAATATACGGGGGAAATACAAAATTTTTGTTAAAATTTGAAATTCCCTCGTAACTTGTTTATTAATTAACCTACAGAAAGTTATAACCTATCAAAAGAAAGAAAATTTGCTCAGCAATCTAAATTTCTGATTAATTTTTTTTTTATCTTTTATAGTTTTCAATATACGGGGGAAATACAAAATTTTTGTTAAAATTTGTAATTCCCTCGTAACTTTTTTATTAATTACCGTACAAAGAGTTATAACCTATCAAAAGATAGGAAATTTTCTCTAGAATCCAAATTTTCAATTAATTTTTTTATATCATTTATAGTTTTCAATATACGGGGGAAATACAAAATTTTTGTTAAAATTTGAAATTCCCTCGTAACTTGTTTATTAATTAACGTACAGAAAGTTGTAACCTATCAAAAGAAAGGAAATTTGCTCGGCAATCCAAATTTCTAATTAATTTTTTTTTATCTTTTATAGTTTTCAATATACGGGGGAAATACCAAATTTTTGTTAAAATTTGTAATTCCCTCGTAACTTTTTTATTATTCACCGTACAAAAAGTTATAACCTATCAAAAGATAGGAAATTTTCTCAAGAATCCAAATTTTTAATTAATTTTTTTAAATCTTTTATAGTTTTCAATATACGGGGGAAATACAAAATATTTGTTAAAATTTGTAATTCCCCCGTAACTTTTTTATTAATTACCGTACAAAAGGTTATAACCTATCAAAAGATAGGAAATTTTCTCAAGAATCCAAATTTTCAATTAATTTTTTTATATCTTTTATAGTTTTTAATATACGGGGGAAATACAAAATTTTTGTTAAAATTTGAAATTCCCTCGTAACTTGTTTATTAATTAACGTACAGAAAGTTATAACCTATTAAAAGAAAAAAAATTTGCTCAGCAATCCAAATTTCTAATTAATTTTTTTTTTATCTTTTATAGTTTTCAATATACGGGGGAAATACAAAATTTTTGTTAAAATTTGTAATTCCCTCGTAACTTTTTTATTAATTACCGTACAAAAAGTTATAACCTATCAAAAGATAGGAAATTTTCTCGAGAATCCAAATTTTTAATTAATTTTTTTATATCATTTATAGTTTTCAATATACGGGGGAAATACAAAATTTTTGTTAAAATTTGAAATTCCCTCGTAACTTGTTTATTAATTAACGTACAGAAAGTTGTAACCTATCAAAAGAAAGGAAATTTGCTCAGCAATCCAAATTTCTAATTAATTTTTTTTTATCTTTTATAGTTTTCAATATACGGGGGAAATACAAAATTTTTGTTAAAATTTGTAATTCCCTCGTAACTTTTTTATTATTCACCGTACAAAAAGTTATAACCTATCAAAAGATAGAAAATTTTCTCAAGAATTCAAATTTTCAATTAATTTTTTTATATCTTTTATAGTTTTCAATATACGTGGGAAATACAAAATTTTTGTTAAAATTTGTAATTCCCTCGTAACTGTTTTTTTAATTAACGTACAAAAAGTTATAACCTATCAAAAGAAAGGAAATTTGCTCAGCAATCCAAATTTCTAAATAATTTTTTTTTATCTTTTATAGTTTTCAATATACGGGGGAAATACAAAATTTTTGTTAAAATTTGTAATTCCCCCGTAACTTTTTTATTAATTACCGTACAAAAAGTTATAACCTATCAAAAGATAGGAAATTTTCTTAAGAATCCAAATTTTTAATTAATTTTTTTATATCTTTTATAGTTTTCAATATACGGGGGAAATACAAAATTTTTGTTAAACTTTGAAATTCCCTCGTAACTTGTTTATTAATTAACGTACAGAAAGTTATAACCTATCAAAAGAAAGGAAATTTGCTCAGCAATCCAAATTTCTAATTAATTTTTTTTTTATCTTTTATAGTTTTCAATATACGGGGGAAATACCAAATTTTTGTTAAAATTTGTAATTCCCTCGTAACTTTTTTATTATTCACCGTACAAAAAGCTATAACCTATCAAAAGATAGGAAATTTTCTCAAGAATCCAAATTTTTAATTAATTTTTTTATATCTTTTATAGTTTTCAATATACGGGGGAAATACAAAATATTTGTTAAAATTTGTAATTCCCTTGTAACTTTTTTATTAATTACCGTACAAAAAGTTATAACCTATCAAAAGATAGGAAATTTTCTCAAGAATCCAAATTTTCAATTAATTTTTTTATATCTTTTATAGTTTTCAATATACGGGGGAAATACAAAATTTTTGTTAAAATTTGAAATTCCCTCGTAACTTGTTTATTAATTAACGTACAGAAAGTTATAACCTATTAAAAGAAAGAAAATTTGCTCAGCAATCCAAATTTCTAATTAATTTTTTTTTATCTTTTATAGTTTTCAATATACGGGGGAAATACAAAATTTTTGTTAAAATTTGTAATTCCCTCGTAACTTTTTTATTAATTACCGTACAAAAAGTTATAACCTATCAAAAGATAGGAAATTTTCTCGAGAATCCAAATTTTCAATTAATTTTTTTATATCATTTATAGTTTTCAATATACGGGGAAAATACAAAATTTTTGTTAAAATTTGAAATTCCCTCGTAACTTGTTAATTAATTAACGTACAGAAAGTTGTAACCTATCAAAAGAAAGGAAATTTGCTCAGCAATCCAAATTTCTAATTAATTTTTTTTTATCTTTTATAGTTTTCAATATACGGGGGAAATACAAAATTTTTGTTAAAATTTGTAATTCCCTCGTAACTTTTTTATTATTCACCGTACAAAAAGTTATAACCTATCAAAAGATAGAAAATTTTTTCAAGAATTCAAATTTTTAATTAATTTTTTTATATCCTTTATAGTTTTCAATATACGGGGGAAATACAAAATTTTTGTTAAAATTTGTAATTCCCTCGTAACTGTTTTTTTAATTAACGTACAAAAAGTTATAACCTATTAAAAGAAAGAAAATTTGCTCAGCAATCCAAATTTCTAAATAATTTTTTTTTATCTTTTATAGTTTTCAATATACGGGGGAAATACAAAATTTTTGTTAAAATTTGGAATTCCCTCGTAACTTTTTTATTAATTACCGTACAAAAAGTTATAACCTATCAAAAGATAGGAAATTTTCTTAAGAATCCAAATTTTCAATTAATTTTTTTATATCTTTTATAGTTTTCAATATACGGGGGAAATACAAAATTTTTGTTAAACTTTGAAATTCCCTCGTAACTTGTTTATTAATTAACGTACAGAAAGTTATAACCTATCAAAAGAAAGGAAATTTGTTCAGCAATCCAAATTTCTAATTAATTTTTTTTTATCTTTTATAGTTTTCAATATACGGGGGAAATACCAAATTTTTGTTAAAATTTGTAATTCCCTCGTAACTTTTTTATTATTTACCGTACAAAAAGTTATAACCTATCAAAAGATAGGAAATTTTCTCAAGAATCCAAATTTTTAATTAATTTTTTATATCTTTTATAGTTTTCAATATACGGGGGAAATACAAAATTTTTGTTAAAATTTGTAATTCCCTCGTAACTTTTTTATTAATTACCGTACATAAAGCTATAACCTATCGAAAGATAGGAAATTTTGTCAAGAATCCAAATTTTCAATTAATTTTTTTATATCTTTTATAGTTTTCAATATACGGGGGAAATACAAAATTTTTGTTAAACTTTGAAATTCCCTCGTAACTTATTTATTAATTAACGTACAGAAAGTTATAACCTATCAAAAAAAAGGAAATTTGCTCAGCAATCCAAATTTCCAATTAATTTTTTTTTTTTATCTTTTATAGTTTTCAATATACGGGGGAAATACCAAATTTTTGTTAAAATTTGTAATTCCCTCGTAACTTTTTTATTAATTACCGTACAAAAAGTTGTAACCTATTAAAAGTTAGGAAATTTTCTTAAGAATCCAAATTTTCAATTAATTTTTTTATATCTTTTATAGTTTTCAATATACGGGGGAAATACAAAATTTTTGTTAAACTTTGAAATTCCCTCGTAACTTGTTTATTAATTAACGTAGAGAAAGTTATAACCTATCAAAAGAAAGGAAATTTGCTCAGCAATCCAAATTTCTAATTATTTTTTTTTTATCTTTTATAGTTTTCAATATACGGGGGAAATACAAAATTTTTGTTAAAATTTGTAATTCCCTCGTAACTTTTTTATTATTCACCGTACAAAAAGTTATAACCTATCAAAAGATAGGAAATTTTCTCAAGAATCCAAATTTTTAATTATTTTTTTTTATCTTTTATAGTTTTCAATATACGGGGGAAATACCAAATTTTTGTTAAAATTTGTAATTCCCTCGTAACTTTTTTATTATTTACCGTACAAAAAGTTATAACCTATCAAAAGATAGGAAATTTTCTCAAGAATCCAAATTTTTAATTAATTTTTTATATCTTTTATAGTTTTCAATATACGGGGGAAATACAAAATTTTTGTTAAACTTTGAAATTCCCTCGTAACTTGTTTATTAATTAACGTACAGAAAGTTATAACCTATTTTATATCTTGTATAGTTTTCAATATACGGGGGAAATACAAAATTTTTGTTAAAATTTGTAATTCCCTCGTAACTTTTTTATTAATTACCGTACAAAAAGTTATAACCTATCAAAAGATAGGAAATTTTCTCAAGAATCCAAATTTTCAATTAATTTTTTTATATCTTTTATAGTTTTCAATATACGGGGGAAATACAAAATTTTTGTTAAAATTTGTAATTCCCTCGTAACTGGTTTTTTAATTAACGTACAAAAAGTTATAACCTATTTAAAGAAAGAAAATTTGCTCAGCAATCCAAATTTCTAAATAATTTTTTTTTTATCTTTTATAGTTTTCAATATACGGGGGAAATACAAAATTTTTGTTAAAATTTGTAATTCCCTCGTAACTTTTTTATTAATTACCGTACAAAAAGTTATAACCTATCAAAAGATAGGAAATTTTCTTAAGAATCCAAATTTTCAATTAATTTTTTTATATCTTTTATAGTTTTCAATATACGGGGGAAATACAAAATTTTTGTTAAACTTTGAAATTCCCTCGTAACTTGTTTATTAATTAACGTACAGAAAGTTATAACCTATCAAAAGAAAGGAAATTTGCTCAGCAATCCAAATTTTTAATTAATTTTTTTTTATCTTTTATAGTTTTCAATATACGGGGGAAATACCAAATTTTTGTTAAAATTTGTAATTCCCTCGTAACTTTTTTATTATTCACCGTACAAAAAGTTATAACCTATCAAAAGATAGGAAATTTTCTCGAAAATCCAAATTTTTAATTAATTTTTTTATATCTTTTATAGTTTTCAATATACGGGGGAAATACAAAATTTTTGTTAAAATTTGTAATTCCCTTGTAACTTTTTTATTAATTACCGTACAAAAAGTTATAACCTATCAAAAGATAGGAAATTTTCTCAAGAATCCAAATTTTTAATTAATTTTTTTATATCTTTTATAGTTTTCAATATACGGGGGAAATACAAAATTTTTGTTAAACTTTGAAATTCCCTCGTAACTTGTTTATTAATTAACGTACAAAAAGTTATAACCTATCAAAAGAAAGGAAATTTGCTCAGCAATCCAAATTTCTAATTAATTTTTTTTTTATCTTTTATAGTTTTCAATATACGGGGGAAATACCAAATTTTTGTTAAAATTTGAAATTCCCTCGTAACTTGTTTATTAATTAACGTACAGAAAGTTATAACCTATTAAAAGAAAGAAAATTTGCTCAGCAATTTAAATTTCTAATTAATTTTTTTTTTTATCTTTTATAGTTTTCAATATACGGGGGAAATACAAAATTTTTGTTAAAATTTGTAATTCCCTCGTAACTTTTATATTAATTACCGTACAAAAAGTTATAACCTATCAAAAGATATGAAATTTTCTCAAGAATCCAAATTTTTAATTAATTTTTTTATATCTTTTATAGTTTTCAATATACGGGGGAAATACAAAATTTTTGTTAAAATTTGTAATTCCCTCGTAACTGTTTTTTTAATTAACGTACAAAAAGTTATAACCTATCAAAAGAAAGGAAATTTGCTCAGCAATCCAAATTTTTAAATAATTTTTTCTTTATCTTTTATAGTTTTCAATATACGGGGGAAATACAAAATTTTTGTTAAAATTTGTAATTCCCTCGTAACTTTTTTATTAATTACCGTACAAAAAGTTATAACCTATCAAAAGAAAGGAAATTTGCTCAGCAATCCAAATTTCTAATTAACTTTTTTTTTATCTTTTATAGTTTTCAATATACGGGGGAAATACAAAATTTTTGTTAAAATTTGTAATTCCCTCGTAACTTTTTTATTAATTACCGTACAAAAAGTTATAACCTATCAAAAGATAGGAAATTTTCTCAAGAATCCAAATTTTCAATTAATTTTTTTATATCTTTTATAGTTTTCAATATACGGGGGAAATACAAAATTTTTGTTAAAATTTGAAATTCTCTCGTAACTTGTTTATTAATTAACGTACAGAAAGTTATAACCTATCAAAAGAAAGGAAATTTGCTCAGCAATCCAAATTTTTAATTAATTTTTTTTTTATCTTTTATAGTTTTCAATATACGGGGGAAATACAAAATTTTTGTTAAAATTTGTAATTCCCTCGTAACTTTTTTATTAATTACCGTACAAAAAATTATAACCTATCAAAAGATAGGAAATTTTCTCAAGAATCCAAATTTCTAATTAACTTTTTTTTATCTTTTATAGTTTTCAATATACGGGGGAAATACAAAATTTTTGTTAAAATTTGTAATTCCCTCGTAACTTTTTTATTAATTACCGTACAAAAAGTTATAACCTATCAAAAGATAGGAAATTTTCTCAAGAATCCAAATTTTCAATTAGTTTTTTTATATCTTTTATAGTTTTCAATATACGGGGGAAATACAAAATTTTTGTTAAAATTTGAAATTCTCTCGTAACTTGTTTATTAATTAACGTACAGAAAGTTATAACCTATCAAAAGAAAGGAAATTTGCTCTGCAATCCAAATTTCTAATTAATTTTTTTTTATCTTTTATAGTTTTCAATATACGGGGGAAATACAAAATTTTTGTTAAAATTTGTAATTCCCTCGTAACTTTTTTATTATTCACCGTACAAAAAGTTATAACCTATCAAAAGATAGGAAATTTTCTCAAGAATCCAAATTTTCAATTAGTTTTTTTATATCTTTTATAGTTTTCAATATACGGGGGAAATACAAAATTTTTGTTAAAATTTGAAATTCTCTCGTAACTTGTTTATTAATTAACGTACAGAAAGTTATAACCTATCAAAAGAAAGGAAATTTGCTCAGCAATCCAAATTTCTAATTAATTTTTTTTTATCTTTTATAGTTTTCAATATACGGGGGAAATACAAAATTTTTGTTAAAATTTGTAATTCCCTCGTAACTTTTTTATTATTCACCGTACAAAAAGTTATAACCTATTAAAAGATAGAAAATTTTTTCAAGAATTCAAATTTTCAATTAATTTTTTTATATCTTTTATAGTTTTCAATATACGGGGGAAATACAAAATTTTTGTTAAAATTTGTAATTCCCTCGTAACTGTTTTTTTAATTAACGTACAAAAAGTTATAACCTATCAAAAGAAAGGAAATTTGCTCAGCAATCCAAATTTCTAAATAATTTTTTTTTTATCTTTTATAGTTTTCAATATACGGGGGAAATACAAAATTTTTGTTAAAATTTGTAATTCCCTCGTAACTGTTTTTTTAATTAACGTACAAAAAGTTATAACCTATTAAAAGAAAGGAAATTTGTTTAGCAATTCAAATTTCTAAATAATTTTTTTTTTATCTTTTATAGTTTTCAATATACGGGGGAAATACAAAATTTTTGTTAAAATTTGTAATTCCCTCGTAACTTTTTTATTAATTACCGTACAAAAAGTTATAACCTATCAAAAGATAGGAAATTTTCTCAAGAATCCAAATTTTCAATTAATTTTTTTATATCTTTTATAGTTTTAAATATACGGGGGAAATACAAAATTTTTGTTAAAATTTGAAATTCCCTCGTAACTTGTTTATTAATTAACGTACAGAAAGTTATAACCTATCAAAAGAATGGAAATTTGCTCAGCAATGAAATTTCTAATTACTTTTTTTTTATCTTCTATAGTTTTCAATATACGGGGGAAATACCAAATTTTTGTTAAAATTTGTAATTCCCTTGTAACTTTTTTATTAATTACCGTACAAAAAGTTATAACCTATCAAAAGATAGGAAATTTTCTCAAGAATCCAAATTTTCAATTAATTTTTTTATATTTTTTATAGTTTTCAATATACGGGGGAAATACAAAATTTTTGTTAAAATTTGAAATTCCCTCGTAACTTGTTTATTAATTAACGTACAGAAAGTTATAACCTATCAAAAGAAAGGAAATTTGCTCAGCAATCCAAATTTCTAATTAATTTTTTTTTTATCTTTTATAGTTTTCAATATACGGGGGAAATACCAAATTTTTGTTAAAATTTGTAATTCCCTCGTAACTTTTTTATTAATTACCGTACAAAAAGTTATAACCTATCAAAAGATAGGAAATTTTCTCGAGAATCCAAATTTTTAATTAATTTTTTTATATCATTTATAGTTTTCAATATACGGGGGAAATACAAAATTTTTGTTAAAATTTGAAATTCCCTCGTAACTTGTTTATTAATTAACGTACAGAAAGTTGTAACCTATCAAAAGAAAGGAAATTTGCTCAGCAATCCAAATTTCTAATTAATTTTTTTTTATCTTTTATAGTTTTCAATATACGGGGGAAATACAAAATTTTTGTTAAAATTTGTAATTCCCTCGTAACTTTTTTATTATTCACCGTACAAAAAGTTATAACCTATCAAAAGATAGAAAATTTTCTCAAGAATTCAAATTTTCAATTAATTTTTTTATATCTTTTATAGTTTTCAATATACGTGGGAAATACAAAATTTTTGTTAAAATTTGTAATTCCCTCGTAACTGTTTTTTTAATTAACGTACAAAAAGTTATAACCTATCAAAAGAAAGGAAATTTGCTCAGCAATCCAAATTTCTAAATAATTTTTTTTTTATCTTTTATAGTTTTCAATATACGGGGGAAATACAAAATTTTTGTTAAAATTTGTAATTCCCCCGTAACTTTTTTATTAATTACCGTACAAAAAGTTATAACCTATCAAAAGATAGGAAATTTTCTTAAGAATCCAAATTTTCAATTAATTTTTTTATATCTTTTATAGTTTTCAATATACGGGGGAAATACAAAATTTTTGTTAAACTTTGAAATTCCCTCGTAACTTGTTTATTAATTAACGTACAGAAAGTTATAACCTATCAAAAGAAAGGAAATTTGCTCAGCAATCCAAATTTCTAATTAATTTTTTTTTATCTTTTATAGTTTTCAATATACGGGGGAAATACCAAATTTTTGTTAAAATTTGTAATTCCCTCGTAACTTTTTTATTATTCACCGTACAAAAAGCTATAACCTATCAAAAGATAGGAAATTTTCTCGAGAATCCAAATTTTTAATTAATTTTTTTATATCTTTTATAGTTTTCAATATACGGGGGAAATACAAAATATTTGTTAAAATTTGTAATTCCCTTGTAACTTTTTTATTAATTACCGTACAAAAAGTTATAACCTATCAAAAGATAGGAAATTTTCTCAAGAATCCAAATTTTCAATTAATTTTTTTATATCTTTTATAGTTTTCAATATACGGGGGAAATACAAAATTTTTGTTAAAATTTGAAATTCCCTCGTAACTTGTTTATTAATTAACGTACAGAAAGTTATAACCTATTAAAAGAAAGAAAATTTGCTCAGCAATCCAAATTTCTAATTAATTTTTTTTTATCTTTTATAGTTTTCAATATACGGGGGAAATACAAAATTTTTGTTAAAATTTGTAATTCCCTCGTAACTTTTTTATTAATTACCGTACAAAAAGTTATAACCTATCAAAAGATAGGAAATTTTCTCGAGAATCCAAATTTTCAATTAATTTTTTTATATCATTTATAGTTTTCAATATACGGGGAAAATACAAAATTTTTGTTAAAATTTGAAATTCCCTCGTAACTTGTTAATTAATTAACGTACAGAAAGTTGTAACCTATCAAAAGAAAGGAAATTTGCTCAGCAATCCAAATTTCTAATTAATTTTTTTTTATCTTTTATAGTTTTCAATATACGGGGGAAATACAAAATTTTTGTTAAAATTTGTAATTCCCTCGTAACTTTTTTATTATTCACCGTACAAAAAGTTATAACCTATCAAAAGATAGAAAATTTTTTCAAGAATTCAAATTTTTAATTAATTTTTTTATATCTTTTATAGTTTTCAATATACGGGGGAAATACAAAATTTTTGTTAAAATTTGTAATTCCCTCGTAACTGTTTTTTTAATTAACGTACAAAAAGTTATAACCTATTAAAAGAAAGAAAATTTGCTCAGCAATCCAAATTTCTAAATAATTTTTTTTTATCTTTTATAGTTTTCAATATACGGGGGAAATACAAAATTTTTGTTAAAATTTGTAATTCCCTCGTAACTTTTTTATTAATTACCGTACAAAAAGTTATAACCTATCAAAAGATAGGAAATTTTCTTAAGAATCCAAATTTTCAATTAATTTTTTTATATCTTTTATAGTTTTCAATATACGGGGGAAATACAAAATTTTTGTTAAACTTTGAAATTCCCTCGTAACTTGTTTATTAATTAACGTACAGAAAGTTATAACCTATCAAAAGAAAGGAAATTTGTTCAGCAATCCAAATTTCTAATTAATTTTTTTTTATCTTTTATAGTTTTCAATATACGGGGGAAATACCAAATTTTTGTTAAAATTTGTAATTCCCTCGTAACTTTTTTATTATTTACCGTACAAAAAGTTATAACCTATCAAAAGATAGGAAATTTTCTCAAGAATCCAAATTTTTAATTAATTTTTTATATCTTTTATAGTTTTCAATATACGGGGGAAATACAAAATTTTTGTTAAAATTTGTAATTCCCTCGTAACTTTTTTATTAATTACCGTACATAAAGCTATAACCTATCGAAAGATAGGAAATTTTGTCAAGAATCCAAATTTTCAATTAATTTTTTTATATCTTTTATAGTTTTCAATATACGGGGGAAATACAAAATTTTTGTTAAACTTTGAAATTCCCTCGTAACTTATTTATTAATTAACGTACAGAAAGTTATAACCTATCAAAAAAAAGGAAATTTGCTCAGCAATCCAAATTTCCAATTAATTTTTTTTTTTTATCTTTTATAGTTTTCAATATACGGGGGAAATACCAAATTTTTGTTAAAATTTGTAATTCCCTCGTAACTTTTTTATTAATTACCGTACAAAAAGTTGTAACCTATTAAAAGTTAGGAAATTTTCTTAAGAATCCAAATTTTCAATTAATTTTTTTATATCTTTTATAGTTTTCAATATACGGGGGAAATACAAAATTTTTGTTAAACTTTGAAATTCCCTCGTAACTTGTTTATTAATTAACGTACAGAAAGTTATAACCTATCAAAAGAAAGGAAATTTGCTCAGCAATCCAAATTTCTAATTATTTTTTTTTTATCTTTTACAGTTTTCAATATACGGGGGAAATACAAAATTTTTGTTAAAATTTGTAATTCCCTCGTAACTTTTTTATTATTCACCGTACAAAAAGTTATAACCTATCAAAAGATAGGAAATTTTCTCAAGAATCCAAATTTTTAATTATTTTTTTTTATCTTTTATAGTTTTCAATATACGGGGGAAATACCAAATTTTTGTTAAAATTTGTAATTCCCTCGTAACTTTTTTATTATTTACCGTACAAAAAGTTATAACCTATCAAAAGATAGGAAATTTTCTCAAGAATCCAAATTTTTAATTAATTTTTTATATCTTTTATAGTTTTCAATATACGGGGGAAATACAAAATTTTTGTTAAAATTTGTAATTCCCTCGTAACTTTTTTATTAATTACCGTACAAAAAGCTATAACCTATCGAAAGATAGGAAATTTTGTCAAGAATCCAAATTTTCAATTAATTTTTTTATATCTTTTATAGTTTTCAATATACGGGGGAAATACAAAATTTTTGTTAAACTTTGAAATTCCCTCGTAACTTGTTTATTAATTAACGTACAGAAAGTTATAACCTATTTTATATCTTGTATAGTTTTCAATATACGGGGGAAATACAAAATTTTTGTTAAAATTTGTAATTCCCTCGTAACTTTTTTATTAATTACCGTACAAAAAGTTATAACCTATCAAAAGATAGGAAATTTTCTCAAGAATCCAAATTTTCAATTAATTTTTTTATATCTTTTATAGTTTTCAATATACGGGGGAAATACAAAATTTTTGTTAAAATTTGTAATTCCCTCGTAACTGGTTTTTTAATTAACGTACAAAAAGTTATAACCTATTTAAAGAAAGAAAATTTGCTCAGCAATCCAAATTTCTAAATAATTTTTTTTTTATCTTTTATAGTTTTCAATATACGGGGGAAATACAAAATTTTTGTTAAAATTTGTAATTCCCTCGTAACTTTTTTATTAATTACCGTACAAAAAGTTATAACCTATCAAAAAATAGGAAATTTTCTTAAGAATCCAAATTTTCAATTAATTTTTTTATATCTTTTATAGTTTTCAATATACGGGGGAAATACAAAATTTTTGTTAAACTTTGAAATTCCCTCGTAACTTGTTTATTAATTAACGTACAGAAAGTTATAACCTATCAAAAGAAAGGAAATTTGCTCAGCAATCCAAATTTCTAATTAATTTTTTTTTATCTTTTATAGTTTTCAATATACGGGGGAAATACCAAATTTTTGTTAAAATTTGTAATTCCCTCGTAACTTTTTTATTATTCACCGTACAAAAAGTTATAACCTATCAAAAGATAGGAAATTTTCTCGAAAATCCAAATTTTTAATTAATTTTTTTATATCTTTTATAGTTTTCAATATACGGGGGAAATACAAAATTTTTGTTAAAATTTGTAATTCCCTTGTAACTTTTTTATTAATTACCGTACAAAAAGTTATAACCTATCAAAAGATAGGAAATTTTCTCAAGAATCCAAATTTTCAATTAATTTTTTTATATCTTTTATAGTTTTCAATATACGGGGGAAATACAAAATTTTTGTTAAACTTTGAAATTCCCTCGTAACTTGTTTATTAATTAACGTACAAAAAGTTATAACCTATCAAAAGAAAGGAAATTTGCTCAGCAATCCAAATTTCTAATTAATTTTTTTTTTATCTTTTATAGTTTTCAATATACGGGGGAAATACCAAATTTTTGTTAAAATTTGAAATTCCCTCGTAACTTGTTTATTAATTAACGTACAGAAAGTTATAACCTATTAAAAGAAAGAAAATTTGCTCAGCAATTTAAATTTCTAATTAATTTTTTTTTTTATCTTTTATAGTTTTCAATATACGGGGGAAATACAAAATTTTTGTTAAAATTTGTAATTCCCTCGTAACTTTTATATTAATTACCGTACAAAAAGTTATAACCTATCAAAAGATATGAAATTTTCTCAAGAATCCAAATTTTTTAATTAATTTTTTTATATCTTTTATAGTTTTCAATATACGGGGGAAATACAAAATTTTTGTTGAAATTTGTAATTCCCTCGTAACTGTTTTTTTAATTAACGTACAAAAAGTTATAACCTATCAAAAGAAAGGAAATTTGCTCAGCAATCCAAATTTTTAAATAATTTTTTCTTTATCTTTTATAGTTTTCAATATACGGGGGAAATACAAAATTTTTGTTAAAATTTGTAATTCCCTCGTAACTTTTTTATTAATTACCGTACAAAAAGTTATAACCTATCAAAAGAAAGGAAATTTGCTCAGCAATCCAAATTTCTAATTAACTTTTTTTTTATCTTTTATAGTTTTCAATATACGGGGGAAATACAAAATTTTTGTTAAAATTTGTAATTCCCTCGTAACTTTTTTATTAATTACCGTACAAAAAGTTATAACCTATCAAAAGATAGGAAATTTTCTCAAGAATCCAAATTTTCAATTAATTTTTTTATATCTTTTATAGTTTTCAATATACGGGGGAAATACAAAATTTTTGTTAAAATTTGAAATTCTCTCGTAACTTGTTTATTAATTAACGTACAGAAAGTTATAACCTATCAAAAGAAAGGAAATTTGCTCAGCAATCCAAATTTTTAATTAATTTTTTTTTATCTTTTATAGTTTTCAATATACGGGGGAAATACAAAATTTTTGTTAAAATTTGTAATTCCCTCGTAACTTTTTTATTAATTACCGTACAAAAAATTATAACCTATCAAAAGATAGGAAATTTTCTCAAGAATCCAAATTTCTAATTAACTTTTTTTTTATCTTTTATAGTTTTCAATATACGGGGGAAATACAAAATTTTTGTTAAAATTTGTAAATCCCTCGTAACTTTTTTATTAAGTACCGTACAAAAAGTTATAACCTATCAAAAGATAGGAAATTTTCTCAAGAATCCAAATTTTCAATTAGTTTTTTTATATCTTTTATAGTTTTCAATATACGGGGGAAATACAAAATTTTTGTTAAAATTTGAAATTCTCTCGTAACTTGTTTATTAATTAACGTACAGAAAGTTATAACCTATCAAAAGAAAGGAAATTTGCTCTGCAATCCAAATTTCTAATTAATTTTTTTTTATCTTTTATAGTTTTCAATATACGGGGGAAATACAAAATTTTTGTTAAAATTTGTAATTCCCTCGTAACTTTTTTATTATTCACCGTACAAAAAGTTATAACCTATCAAAAGATAGGAAATTTTCTCAAGAATCCAAATTTTCAATTAGTTTTTTTATATCTTTTATAGTTTTCAATATACGGGGGAAATACAAAATTTTTGTTAAAATTTGAAATTCTCTCGTAACTTGTTTATTAATTAACGTACAGAAAGTTATAACCTATCAAAAGAAAGGAAATTTGCTCAGCAATCCAAATTTCTAATTAATTTTTTTTTATCTTTTATAGTTTTCAATATACGGGGGAAATACAAAATTTTTGTTAAAATTTGTAATTCCCTCGTAACTTTTTTATTATTCACCGTACAAAAAGTTATAACCTATTAAAAGATAGAAAATTTTTTCAAGAATTCAAATTTTCAATTAATTTTTTTATATCTTTTATAGTTTTCAATATACGGGGGAAATACAAAATTTTTGTTAAAATTTGTAATTCCCTCGTAACTGTTTTTTTAATTAACGTACAAAAAGTTATAACCTATCAAAAGAAAGGAAATTTGCTCAGCAATCCAAATTTCTAAATAATTTTTTTTTTATCTTTTATAGTTTTCAATATACGGGGGAAATACAAAATTTTTGTTAAAATTTGTAATTCCCTCGTAACTGTTTTTTTAATTAACGTACAAAAAGTTATAACCTATTAAAAGAAAGGAAATTTGCTCAGCAATTCAAATTTCTAAATAATTTTTTTTTTATCTTTTATAGTTTTCAATATACGGGGGAAATACAAAATTTTTGTTAAAATTTGTAATTCCCTCGTAACTTTTTTATTAATTACCGTACAAAAAGTTATAACCTATCAAAAGATAGGAAATTTTCTCAAGAATCCAAATTTTCAATTAATTTTTTTATATCTTTTATAGTTTTAAATATACGGGGGAAATACAAAATTTTTGTTAAAATTTGAAATTCCCTCGTAACTTGTTTATTAATTAACGTACAGAAAGTTATAACCTATCAAAAGAATGGAAATTTGCTCAGCAATGAAATTTCTAATTACTTTTTTTTTATCTTCTATAGTTTTCAATATACGGGGGAAATACCAAATTTTTGTTAAAATTTGTAATTCCCTTGTAACTTTTTTATTAATTACCGTACAAAAAGTTATAACCTATCAAAAGATAGGAAATTTTCTCAAGAATCCAAATTTTCAATTAATTTTTTTATATTTTTTATAGTTTTCAATATACGGGGGAAATACAAAATTTTTGTTAAAATTTGAAATTCCCTCGTAACTTGTTTATTAATTAACGTACAGAAAGTTATAACCTATCAAAAGAAAGGAAATTTGCTCAGCAATCCAAATTTCTAATTAATTTTTTTTTATCGTTTATAGTTTTCAATATACGGGGGAAATTCCAAATTTTTGTTAAAATTTGTAATTCCCTCGTAACTTTTTTATTGATTACCGTACAAAAAGTTATAGCCTATCAAAAGATAGGAAATTTTCTTAAGAATCCAAATTTTCAATTAATTTTTTTATATCTTTTATATTTTTCAATATACGGGGGAAATACAAAATTTTTGTTAAAATTTGTAATTCCCTCGTAACTTTTTTATTATTCACCGTACAAAAAGTTATAACCTATCAAAAGATAGGAAATTTTCTCAAGAATCCAAATTTTCAATTAATTTTGTTATATCTTTTATAGTTTTCAATATGCGGGGGAAATACAAAATTTTTGTTAAAATTTGAAATTCCCTCGCAACTTGTTTATTAATTAACGTACAGAAAGTTATAACCTATCAAAAGAAAGAAAATTTGCTCAGCAATCCAAATTTCTAATTAATTTTTTTTTTATCTTTTATAGTTTTCAATATACGGGGGAAATACAAAATTTTTGTTAAAATTTGTAATTCCCTCGTAACTTTTTTATTAATTACCGTACAAAAAGTTGTAACCTATCAAAAGATAGGAAATTTTCTCGAGAATCCAAATTTTCAATTAGCTTTTTTATATCATTTATAATTTTCAATATACGGCGGAAATACAAAATTTTTGTTAAAATTTGAAATTCCCTCGTAACTTGTTTATTAATTAACGTACAGAAAGTTGTAACCTATCAAAAGAAAGGAAATTTGCTCAGCAATCCAAATTTCTAATTAATTTTTTTTTTATCTTTTATAGTTTTCAATATACGGGGGAAATACAAAATTTTTGTTAAAATTTGTAATTCCCTCGTAACTTTTTTATTATTCACCGTACAAAAAGTTATAACCTATCAAAAGATAGGAAATTTTTTCAAGAATCCAAATTTTCAATTAATTTTTTTTTATATCTTTTATAGTTTTCAATATACGGGGAAAATACAAAATTTTTGTTAAAATTTGTAATTCCCTCGTAACTTTTTTATTAATTACCGTACAAAAAGTTATAACCTATCAAAAGATAGGAAATTTTCTCGAGAATCCAAATTTTCAATTAGCTTTTTTATATCATTTATAGTTTTCAATATACGGGGGAAATACAAAATTTTTGTTAAAATTTGAAATTCCCTCGTAACTTGTTTATTAATTAACGTACAGAAAGTTGTAACCTATCAAAAGAAAGGAAATTTGTTTAGCAATCCAAATTTCTAACTAATTTTTTTTTATCTTTTATAGTTTTCAATATACGGGGGAAATACAAAATTTTTGTTAAAATTTTTAATTCCCTCGTAACTTTTTTATTATTCACCGTACAAAAAGTTATAACCTATCAAAAGATAGGAAATTTTCTCAAGAATCCAAATTTTCCATTAATTTTTTTTTATATCTTTTATAGTTTTCAATATACGGGGGAAATACAAAATTTTTGTTAAAATTTGAAATTCCCTCGTAACTTGTTTATTAATTAACGTACAGAAAGTTATAACCTATCAAAAGAAAGAAAATTTGCTCAGCAATCCAAATTTCTAATTAATTTTTTTTTATCTTTTATAATTTTCAATATACGGGGGAAATACAAAATTTTTGTTAAAATTTGAAATTCCCTCGTAACTTGTTTATTAATTAACGTACAGAAAGTTGTAACCTATCAAAAGAAAGGAAATTTGCTCAGCAATCCAAATTTCTAATTAATTTTTTTTTCTTTTATAGTTTTCAATATACGGGGGAAATACAAAATTTTTGTTAAAATTTGTAATTCCCTCGTAACTTTTTTATTATTCACCGTACAAAAAGTTATAACCTATCAAAAGATAGGAAATTTCTAATTAACATTTTTTTTATCTTTAATAGTTTTCAATATACGGGGGAAATACAAAATTTTTGTTAAAATTTGTAATTCCCTCGTAACTTTTTTATTAATTACCGTACAAAAAGTTATAACCTATCAAAAGATAGGAAATTTTTTCAAGAATCCAAATTTTTCAATTAATTTTTTTATATTTTTTATAGTTTTCAATATACGGGGGAAATACAAAATTTTTGTTAAAATTTGAAATTCCCTCGTAACTTGTTTATTAATTAACGTACAGAAAGTTATAACCTATCAAAAGAAAGGAAATTTGCTCAGCAATCCAAATTTCTAATTAATTTTTTTTTATCTTTTATAGTTTTTAATATACGGGGGAAATACAAAATTTTTGTTAAAATTTGTAATTCCCTCGTAACTTTTTTATTATTCACCGTACAAAAAGTTATAACCTATCAAAAGATAGGAAATTTTCTTAAGAATCCAAATTTTCAATTAATTTTTTTATATCTTTTATATTTTTCAATATACGGGGGAAATACAAAATTTTTGTTAAAATTTTTAATTCCCTCGTAACTTTTTTATTATTCACCGTACAAAAAGTTATAACCTATCAAAAGATAGGAAATTTTCTCAAAAATCCAAATTTTCAATTAATTTTTTTATATCTTTTATAGTTTTCAATATACGGGGGAAATACAAAATTTTTGTTAAAATTTGAAATTCCCTCGCAACTTGTTTATTAATTAACGTACAGAAAGTTATAACCTATCAAAAGAAAGAAAATTTGCTCAGCAATCCAAATTTCTAATTATTTTTTTTTATCTTTTATAATTTTCAATATACAGGGGAAATACAAAATTTTTGTTAAAATTTGTAATTCCCTCGTAACTTTTTTATTAATTACCGTACAAAAAGTTATAACCTATCAAAAGATAGGAAATTTTCTCGAGAATCCAAATTTTCAATTAATTTTTTTATATCTTTTATAGTTTTCAATATACGGGGGAAATACAAAATTTTTGTTAAAATTTGTAATTCCCTCGTAACTTTTTTATTATTCACCGTACAAAAAGTTTTAACCTATCAAACGATAGGAAATTTTCTCAAGAATCCAAATTTTCAATTAATTTTTTTATATCTTTTATAGTTTTCAATAAACGGGGGAAATACAAAATTTTTGTTAAAATTTGAAATTCCCTCGTAACTTGTTTATTAATTACCGTACAAAAAGTTATAACCTATCAAAAGATAGGAAATTTTCTCGAGAATCCAAATTTTCAATTAATTTTTTTATATCATTTATAGTTTTCAATATACGGGGGAAATACAAAATTTTTGTTAAAATTTGAAATTCCCTCGTAACTTGTTTATTAATTACCGTACAAAAAGTCATAACCTATCCAAAGATAGGAAATTTTCTTAAGAATCCAAATTTTCAATTAATTTTTTTATATCTTTTATAGTTTTCAATATACGGGGGAAATACAAAATTTTTGTTAAAATTTGTAATTCCCTCGTAACTTTTTTATTATTCACCGTACAAAAAGTTTTAACCTATCAAACGATAGGAAATTTTCTCAAGAATCCAAATTTTCAATTAATTTTTTTATATCTTTTATAGTTTTCAATAAACGGGGGAAATACAAAATTTTTGTTAAAATTTGAAATTCCCTCGTAACTTGTTTATTAATTAACGTACAGAAAGTTATAAACTATCAAAAGAAAGGAAATTTGCTCAACAATCCAAACTTCTGATTAATTTTTTTTTTATCTTTTATAGTTTTCAATATACGGGGGAAATACAAAATTTTTGTTAAAATTTGTAATTCCCTCGTAACTTTTTTATTAATTACCGTACAAAAAGTTATAACCTATCAAAAGATAGGAAATTTTTTCGAGAATCCAAATTTTCAATTAATTTTTTTATATCATTTATAGTTTTCAATATACGGGGGAAATACAAAATTTTTGTTAAAATTTGAAATTCCCTCGTAACTTGTTTATTAATTAACGTACAGAAAGTTGTAACCTATCAAAAGAAAGAACATTTGCTCAGCAATCCAAATTTCTAATTAATTTTTTTTTTATCTTTTATAGTTTTCAATATACGGGGGAAATACAAAATTTTTGTTAAAATTTGTAATTCCCTCGTAACTTTTTTATTATTCACCGTACAAAAAGTTATAACCTATCAAAAGATAGGAAATTTTCTTAAAAATCCAAATTTTCAATTATTTTTTTTATATCTTTAATATTTTTCAATATACGGGGGAAATACAAAATTTCTGTTAAAATTTGTAATTCCCTCGTAACTTTTTTAATATTCACCGTACAAAAAGTTATAACCTATCAAAAGATAGGAAATTTTCTCAAGAATCCAAATTTTCAATTAATTTTTTTATATCTTTTATAGTTTTCAATATACGGGGGAAATACAAAATTTTTGTTAAAATTTGAAATTCCCTCGGTAACTTGTTTATTAATTAACGTACAGAAAGTTATAACCTATCAAAAGAAAGAAAATTTGCTCAGCAATCCAAATTTCTAATTAATTTTTTTTTTATCTTTTATAGTTTTCAATATACGGGGAAAATACAAAATTTTTGTTAAAATTTGTAATTCCCTCGTAACTTTTTTATTAATTACCGTACAAAAAGTTATAACCTATCAAAAGATAGGAAATTTTCTCGAGAATCCAAATTTTCAATTAATTTTTTTATATCATTTATAGTTTTCAATATACGGGGGAAATACAAAATTTTTGTTAAAATTTGAAATTCCCTCGTAACTTGTTTATTAATTAACGTACAGAAAGTTGTAACCTATTAAAAGAAAGGAAATTTGCTCAGCAATCCAAATTTCTAATTAATTTTTTTTTTCTTTTATAGTTTTCAATATACGGGGGAAATACAAAATTTTTGTTAAAATTTGTAATTCCCTCGTAACTTTTTTATTATTCACCGTACAAAAAGTTATAACCTATCAAAAGATAGGAAATTTCTAATTAACATTTTTTTTATCTTTAATAGTTTTCAATATACGGGGGAAATACAAAATTTTTGTTAAAATTTGTAATTCCCTCGTAACTTTTTTATTAATTACCGTACAAAAAGTTATAACCTATCAAAAGATAGAAAATTTTCTCAAGAATCCAAATTTTTCAATTAATTTTTTTATATTTTTTAAAGTTTTCAATATACGGGGGAAATACAAAATTTTTGTTAAAATTTGAAATTCCCTCGTAACTTGTTTATTAATTAACGTACAGAAAGTTATAACCTATCAAAAGAAAGGAAATTTGCTCAGCAATCCAAATTTCTAATTAATTTTTTTTTTTATCTTTTATAGTTTTCAATATACGGGGGAAATACAAAATTTTTGTTAAAATTTGAAATTCCCTCGCAACTTGTTTATTAATTAACGTACAGAAAGTTATAACCTATCAAAAGAAAGAAAATTTGCTCAGCAATCCAAATTTCTAATTAATTTTTTTTTATCTTTTATAATTTTCAATATACAGGGAAAATACAAAATTTTTGTTAAAATTTGTAATTCCCTTGTAACTTTTTTATTAATTACCGTACAAAAAGTTATAACCTATCAAAAGATAGGAAATTTTCTCGAGAATCCAAATTTTCAATTAATTTTTTTATATCATTTATAGTTTTCAATATACGGGGGAAATACAAAATTTTTGTTAAAATTTGAAATTCCCTCGTAACTTGTTTATTAATTACCGTACAAAAAGTTATAACCTATCCAAAGATAGGAAATTTTCTCAAGAATCCAAATTTTCAATTAATTTTTTTATATCTTTTATAGTTTTCAATATACGGGGGAAATACAAAATTTTTGTTAAAATTTGTAATTCCCTCGTAACTTTTTTATTATTCACCGTACAAAAAGTTATAACCTATCAAACGATAGGAAGTTTTCTCAAAAATCCAAATTTTCAATTAATTTTTTTATATCTTTTATAGTTTTCAATATACGGGGGAAATACAAAATTTTTGTTAAAATTTGAAATTCCCTCGTAACTTGTTTATTAACTAACGTACAGAAAGTTATAACCTATCAAAAGAAAGAAAATTTGCTCAGCAATCCAAATTTCTGATTAATTTTTTTTTTATCCTTTATAGTTTTCAATATACGGGGGAAATACAAAATTTTTGTTAAAATTTGTAATTCCCTCGTAACTTTTTTATTAATTACCGTACAAAAAGTTATAACCTATCAAAAGATAGGAAATTTTCTCGAGAATCCAAATTTTCAATTAATTTTTTTATATCATTTATAGTTTTCAATATACGGGGGAAATACAAAATTTTTGTTAAAATTGAAATTCCCTCGTAACTTGTTTATTAATTAACGTACAGAAAGTTGTAACCTATCAAAAGAAAGGAAATTTGCTCAGCAATCCAAATTTCTAATTAATTTTTTTTTTATCTTTTATAGTTTTCAATATACGGGGGAAATACAAAATTTTTGTTAAAATTTGTAATTCCCTCGTAACTTTTTTATTATTCACCGTACAAAAAGTTATAACCTATCAAAAGATAGGAAATTTTCTTAGGAATCCAAATTTTCAATTATTTTTTTTATATCTTTAATATTTTTCAATATACGGGGGAAATACAAAATTTCTATTAAAATTTGTAATTCCCTCGTAACTTTTTTATTATTCACCGTACAAAAAGTTATAACCTATCAAAAGATAGGAAATTTTCTCAAGAATCCAAATTTTCAATTAATTTTTTTATATCTTTTATAGTTTTCAATATACGGGGGAAATACAAAATTTTTGTTAAAATTTGAAATTCCCTCGTAACTTGTTTATTAATTAACGTACAAAAAGTTATAACCTATCAAAAGAAAGAAAATTTGCTCAGCAATCCAAATTTCTAATTAATTTTTTTTTTTATCTTTTATAGTTTTCAATATACGGGGGAAATACAAAATTTTTGTTAAAATTTGTAATTCCCTCGTAACTTTTTTATTAATTACCGTACAAAAAGTTATAACCTATCAAAAGATAGGAAATTTTTTCGAGAATCCAAATTTTTAATTAATTTTTTTATATCATTTATAGTTTTCAATATACGGGGGAAATACAAAATTTTTGTTAAAATTTGAAATTCCCTCGTAACTTGTTTATTAATTAACGTACAGAAAGCTATAACCTATCAAAAGAAAGGAAATTTGCTCAGCAATCTAAATTTCTAATTAATTTTTTTTTTATCTTTTATAGTTTTCAATATACGGGGGAAATACAAAATTTTTGTTAAAATTTGTAATTCCCTCGTAACTTTTTTATTATTCACCGTACAAAAAGTTATAACCTATCAAAAGATAGAAAATTTTCTCAAGAATCCAAATTTTCAATTAATTTTTTTATATCTTTTATAGTTTTCAATATACGGGGGAAATACAAAATTTTTGTTAAAATTTGTAATTCCCTCGTAACTTTTTTATTATTCACCGTACAAAAAGTTATAACCTATCAAAAGATAGGAAATTTTCTCAAGAATCCAAATTTTCAATTAATTTTTTTATATCTTTTATAGTTTTCAATATACGGGGGAAATACAAAATTTTTGTTAAAATTTGTAATTCCCTCGTAACTTTTTTATTAATTACCGTACAAAAAGTTATAACCTATCAAAAGATAGGAAATTTTCTCGATAATCCAAATTTTTAATTAATTTTTTTATATCTTTTATAGTTTTCAATATACGGGGGAAATACAAAATTTTTGTTAAAATTTGTAATTCCCTCGTAACTGTTTTTTTAATTAACGTACAAAAAGTTATAACCTATCCAAAGAGAGGAAATTTGCTCAGCAATCCAAATTTCTAAATATTTTTTTTTTATCTTTTATAGTTTTCAATATACGGGGGAAATACAAAATTTTTGTTAAAATTTGTAATTCCCTCGTAACTTTTTTATTAATTACCGTACAAAAAGTTATAACCTATCAAAAGAAAGGAAATTTGCTCAGAAATCCAAATTTCTAATTAACTTTTTTTTTATCTTTTATAGTTTTCAATATACGGGGGCAATACAAAATTTTTGTTAAAATTTGAAATTCCCTCGTAACTTGTTTATTAATTAACTTACAGAAAGTTATAACCTATCAAAAGAAAGTAAATTTGCTCAGCAATCCAAATTTCTAATTAATTTTCTTTTATCTTTTATAGTTTTTAATATACGGGGAAAATACCAAATTTTTGTTAAAATTTGTAATTCCCTCGTAACTTTTTTATTATTTACCGTACAAAAAGTTATAACCTATCAAAAGATAGGAAATTTTCTCAAGAATCCAAATTTTCAATTAATTTTTTTAGATCTTTTATAGTTTTCAATATACGGGGGAAATACAAAATTTTTGTTAAAATTTGAAATTCCCTCGTAACTTGTTTATTAATTAACGTACAGAAAGTTATAACCAATCAAAAGAAAGGAAATTTGCTCAGCAATCCAAATTTCTAATTATTTTTTTTTATCTTCTATAGTTTTCAATATACGGGGGAAATACCAAATTTTTGTTAAAATTTGTAATTACCTCGTAACTTTTTTATTAATTACCGTACAAAAAGTTGTAACCTATCAAAGGATAGGAAATTTTTTCAAGAATCCAAATTTTCAATTAATTTTTTTATATCTTTTATAGTTTTCAATATACAGGGGAAATACAAAATTTTTGTTAAAATTTGTAATTCCATCGTAACTTTTTTATTATTCACCGTACAAAAAGTTGTAACCTATCAAAAGATAGGAAATTTTCTCAAGAATCCAAATTTTCAATTAATTTTTTTATATCTTTTATAGTTTTTAATATACGGGGGAAATACAAAATTTTTGTTAAAATTTGAAATTCCCTCGTAACTTGTTTATTAATTAACGTACAGAAAGTTATAACCTATCAAAAGAAAGGAAATTTGCTCAGCAATCCAAATCTCTAATTAATTTTTTTTTTATCTTTTATAGTTTTCAATATAGGGGGGAAATACAAAATTTTTGTTAAAATTTGTAATTCCCTCGTAACTTTTTTATTAATTACCGTACAAAAAGTTATAACCTATCAAAAGATAGGAAATTTTCTCAAGAATCCAAATTTTCAATTAATTTTTTTATACCTTTTATAGTTTTCAATATACGGGGGAAATACAAAATTTTTGTTAAAATTTGTAATTCTCTCGTAACTGTTTTTTAATTAACGTACAAAAAGTTATAACCTATTTAAAGAAAGGAAATTTGCTCAGCAATCCAAATTTCTCAATAATTTTTTTTTTATATTTTATTGTTTTCAATATACGGGGGAAATACAAAATTTTTGTTAAAATTTGTAATTCCCTCGTAACTTTTTTATTAATTACCGTACAAAAAGTTATAACCTATCAAAAGATAGGAAATTTTCTCGATAATCCAAATTTTCAATTAATTTTTTTATACCTTTTATAGTTTTCAATATACGGGGGAAATACAAAATTTTTGTTAAAATTTGTAATTCTCTCGTAACTGTTTTTTTAATTAACGTACAAAAAGTTATAACCTATTTAAAGAAAGGAAATTTGCTCAGCAATCCAAATTTCTCAATAATTTTTTTTTTATATTTTATAGTTTTCAATATACGGGGGAAATACAAAATTTTTGTTAAAATTTGTAATTCCCTCGTAACTTTTTTATTAATTACCGTACAAAAAGTTATAACCTATCAAAAGATAGGAAATTTTCTCGATAATCCAAATTTTCAATTAATTTTTTTATATCATTTATAGTTTTCAATATACGGGGGAAATACAAAATTTTTGTTAAAATTTGAAATTCCCTCGTAACTTGTTTATTAATTAACGTATAGAAAGTTATAACCTATCAAAAGAAAGGCAATTTACTCAGCAATCCAAATTTCTAATTAATTTTTTTTTTATCTTTTATAGTTTTCAATATACGGGGGAAATACAAAATTTTTGTTAAAATTTGTAATTTCCTCGTAACTTTTTTATTATTTACCGTACAAAAAATTATAACCTATCAAAAGAGAGGAAATTTTCTCAAGAATCCAAATTTTCAATTAATTTTTTTATATCTTTTACAGTTTTCAATATACGGGGGAAATACAAAATTTTTGTTAAAATTTGAAATTCCTTCGTAACTTGTTTATTAATTAACGTACAGAAAGTTATAACCTATCAAAAGAAAGGAAATTTGCTCAGCAATCCAAATTTCTAATTAATTTTTTTTTATCTTTTATAGTTTTCAATATACGGGGGAAATACAAAATTTTTGTTAAAATTTGTAATTCCCTCGTAACTTTTTTATTAATTACCGTACAAAAAGTTATAACCTATCAAAAGATAGGAAATTTTCTCGAGAATCCAAATTTAGAATTAATTTTTTTATATCATTTATAGTTTTCAATATACGGGTGAAATACAAAATTTTTGTTAAAATTTGTAATTCCCTCGTAACTTTTTTATTAATTACCGTACAAAAAGTTATAACCTATCAAAAGATAAGAAATTTTCTCAAGAATCCAAATTTTCAATTAATTTTTTTATATTTTTTATAGTTTTCAATATACGGGGGAAATACAAAATTTTTGTTAAAATTTGAAATTCCCTCGTAACTTGTTTATTAATTAACGTACAGAAAGTTATAACCTATCAAAAGAAAGGAAATTTGCTCAGCAATCCAAATTTCTAATTAATTTTTTTATATCTTTTATATTTTTCAATATACGGGGGAAATACAAAATTTTTGTTAAAATTTGTAATTCTCTCGTAACTTTTTTATTATTCACCGTACAAAAAGTTATAACCTATCAAAAGATAGGAAATTTTCTCGATAATCCAAATTTTCAATTAATTTTTTTATATCATTTATAGTTTTCAATATACGGGGGAAATACAAAATTTTTGTTAAAATTTGAAATTCCCTCGTAACTTGTTTATTAATTAACGTACAAAAAGTTGTAACCTATCAAAAGAAAGGAAATTTGCTCAGCAATCCAAATTTCTAATTAATTTTTTTTTTTATCTTTTATAGTTTTCAATATACGGGGGAAATACAAAATTTTTGTTAAAATTTGTAATTCCCTCGTAACTTTTTTATTATTCACCGTACAAAAAGTTGTAACCTATCAAAAGATAGGAAATTTTCTCAAGAAATCCAAATTTTCAATTAATTTTTTTATATCTTTTATAGTTTTCAATATACGGGGGAAATACAAAATTTTTGTTAAAATTTGTAATTACCTCGTAACTTTTTTATTATTCACCGTACAAAAAGTTATAACTTATCAAACGATAGGAAATTTTCTCAAAAATCCAAATTTTCAATTAATTTTTTTATATCTTTTATAGTTTTCAATATACGGGGGAAATACAAAATTTTTGTTAAAATTTGAAATTCCCTCGTAACTTGTTTATTAATTAACGTACAGAAAGTTATAACCTATCAAAAGAAAGAAAATTTGCTCAGCAATCCAAATTTCTGATTAATTTTTTTTTTATCCTTTATAGTTTTCAATATACGGGGGAAATACAAAATTTTTGTTAAAATTTGTAATTCCCTCGTAACTTTTTTATTAATTACCGTACAAAAAGTTATAACCTATCAAAAGATAGGAAATTTTCTCGAGAATCCAAATTTTCAATTAATTTTTTTATATCATTTATAGTTTTCAATATACGGGGGAAATACAAAATTTTTGTTAAAATTGAAATTCCCTCGTAACTTGTTTATTAATTAACGTACAGAAAGTTGTAACCTATCAAAAGAAAGGAAATTTGCTCAGCAATCCAAATTTCTAATTAATTTTTTTTTATCTTTTATAGTTTTCAATATACGGGGGAAATACAAAATTTTTGTTAAAATTTGTAATTCCCTCGTAACTTTTTTATTATTCACCGTACAAAAAGTTATAACCTATCAAAAGATAGGAAATTTTCTTAGGAATCCAAATTTTCAATTATTTTTTTTATATCTTTAATATTTTTCAATATACGGGGGAAATACAAAATTTCTGTTAAAATTTGTAATTCCCTCGTAACTTTTTTATTATTCACCGTACAAAAAATTATAACCTATCAAAAGATAGGAAATTTTCTCAAGAATCCAAATTTTCAATTAATTTTTTTATATCTTTTATAGTTTTCAATATACGGGGGAAATACAAAATTTTTGTTAAAATTTGAAATTCCCTCGTAACTTGTTTATTAATTAACGTACAGAAAGTTATAACCTATCAAAAGAAAGAAAATTTGCTCAGCAATCCAAATTTCTAATTAATTTTTTTTTTTATCTTTTATAGTTTTCAATATACGGGGGAAATACAAAATTTTTGTTAAAATTTGTAATTCCCTCGTAACTTTTTTATTAATTACCGTACAAAAAGTTATAACCTATCAAAAGATAGGAAATTTTCTCGAGAATCCAAATTTTTAATTAATTTTTTTATATCATTTATAGTTTTCAATATACGGGGGAAATACAAAATTTTTGTTAAAATTTGAAATTCCCTCGTAACTTGTTTATTAATTAACGTACAGAAAGCTATAACCTATCAAAAGAAAGGAAATTTGCTCAGCAATCTAAATTTCTAATTAATTTTTTTTTTATCTTTTATAGTTTTCAATATACGGGGGAAATACAAAATTTTTGTTAAAATTTGTAATTCCCTCGTAACTTTTTTATTATTTACCGTACAAAAAGTTTTAACCTATCAAAAGATAGGAAATTTTCTCAAGAATCCAAATTTTCAATTAATTTTTTTATATCTTTTATAGTTTTCAATATACGGGGGAAATACAAAATTTTTGTTAAAATTTGTAATTCCCTCGTAACTTTTTTATTATTCACCGTACAAAAAGTTATAACCTATCAAAAGATAGGAAATTTTCTCAAGAATCCAAATTTTCAATTAATTTTTTTATATCTTTTATAGTTTTCAATATACGGGGGAAATACAAAATTTTTGTTAAAATTTGAAATTCCCTCGTAACTTGTTTATTAATTAACGTACAGAAAGTTATAACCTATCAAAAGAAAGGAAATTTGCTCAGCAATCCAAATTTCTAATTAATTTTTTTTTATCTTTTATAGTTTTCAATATACGGGGGAAATACAAAATTTTTGTTAAAATTTGTAATTCCCTCGTAACTTTTTTATTAATTACCGTACAAAAAGTTATAACCCATCAAAAGATAGGAAATTTTCTCGAAAATCCAAATTTTCAATTAATTTTTTTATATCATTTATAGTTTTCAATATACGGGTGAAATACAAAATTTTTGTTAAAATTTGAAATTCCCTCGTAACTTGTTTATTAATTAACGTACAGAAAGTTGTAACCTATCAAAAGAAAGGAAATTTGCTCAGCAATCCAAATTTCTAATTAATTTTTTTTTATCTTTTATAGTTTTCAATATACGGGGGAAATACAAAATTTTTGTTAAAATTTGTAATTCCCTCGTAACTTTTTTATTATTCACCGTACAAAAAGTTATAACCTATCAAAAGATAGGAAATTTTCTTAAGAATCCAAATTTTTAATTAATTTTTTTATATCTTTTATATTTTTCAATATACGGGGGAAATACAAAATTTTTGTTAAAATTTGTAATTCCCTCGTAACTTTTTTATTATTCACCGTACAAAAAGTTATAACCTATCAAAAGATAGGAAATTTTCTCAAGAATTTAAATTTTCAATTAATTTTTTTATATCTTTTATAGTTTTCAATATACGGGGGAAATACAAAATTTTTGTTAAAATTTGTAATTCCCTCGTAACTGTTTTTTTAATTAACGTACAAAAAGTTATAACCTATCAAAAGAGAGGAAATTTGCTCAGCAATCCAAATTTCTAAATATTTTTTTTTTATCTTTTATAGTTTTCAATATACGGGGGAAATACAAAATTTTTATTAAAATTTGTAATTCCCTCGTAACTTTTTTATTAATTACCGTACAAAAAGTTATAACCTATCAAAAGAAAGAAAATTTGCTCAGCAATCCAAATTTCTAATTAATTTTTTTTTTTTTTTTTATAGTTTTCAATATACGGGGGCAATACAAAATTTTTGTTAAAATTTGAAATTCCCTCGTAACTTGTTTATTAATTAACTTACAGAAAGTTATAACCTATCAAAAGAAAGGAAATTTGCTCAGCAATCCAAATTTCTAATTAATTTTCTTTTATCTTTTATAGTTTTTAATATACGGGGAAAATACCAAATTTTTGTTAAAATTTGTAATTCCCTCGTAACTTTTTTATTATTTACCGTACAAAAAGTTATAACCTATCAAAAGATAGGAAATTTTCTCAAGAATCCAAATTTTCAATTAATTTTTTTAGATCTTTTATAGTTTTCAATATACGGGGGAAATACAAAATTTTTGTTAAAATTTGAAATTGTTTATTAATTAACGTACAGAAAGTTATAACCAATCAAAAGAAAGGAAATTTGCTCAGCAATCCAAATTTCTAATTATTTTTTTTTTATCTTCTATAGTTTTCAATATACGGGGGAAATACCAAATTTTTGTTAAAATTTGTAATTACCTCGTAACTTTTTTATTAATTACCGTACAAAAAGTTATAACCTATCAAAAGATAGGAAATTTTTTCAAGAATCCAAATTTTCAATTAATTTTTTTATATCTTTTATAGTTTTCAATATACAGGGGAAATACAAAATTTTTGTTAAAATTTGTAATTCCATCGTTACTTTTTTATTATTTACCGTACAAAAAGTTGTAACCTATCAAAAGATAGGAAATTTTCTCAAGAATCCAAATTTTCAATTAATTTTTTTATATCTTTTATAGTTTTCAATATACGGGGGAAATACAAAATTTTTGTTAAAATTTGAAATTCCCTCGTAACTTGTTTATTAATTAACGTACAGAAAGTTATAACCTATCAAAAGAAAGGAAATTTGCTCAGCAATCCAAATCTCTAATTAATTTTTTTTTTATCTTTTATAGTTTTCAATATAGGGGGGAAATACAAAATTTTTGTTAAAATTTGTAATTCCCTCGTAACTTTTTTATTAATTACCGTACAAAAAGTTATAACCTATCAAAAGATAGGAAATTTTCTCAAGAATCCAAATTTTCAATTAATTTTTTTATACCTTTTATAGTTTTCAATATACGGGGGAAATACAAAATTTTTGTTAAAATTTGTAATTCTCTCGTAACTGTTTTTATAATTAACGTACAAAAAGTTATAACCTATTTAAAGAAAGGAAATTTGCTCAGCAATCCAAATTTCTCAATAATTTTTTTTTTTATATTTTATAGTTTTCAATATACGGGGGAAATACAAAATTTTTGTTAAAATTTGTAATTCCCTCGTAACTTTTTTATTAATTACCGTACAAAAAGTTATAACCTATCAAAAGATAGGAAATTTTCTTAAGAATCCAAATTTTCAATTAATTTTTTTATATCTTTTATAGTTTTCAATATACGGGGGAAATACAAATTTTTTGTTAAACTTTGAAATTCCCTCGTAACTTGTTTATTAATTAACGTACAGAAAGTTATAACCTATCAAAAGAAAGGAAATTTGCTCAGCAATCCAAATTTCTAATTAATTTTTTTTTATCTTTTATAGTTTTCAATATACGGGGGAAATACCAAATTTTTGTTAAAATTTGTAATTCCCTCGTAACTTTTTTATTATTCACCGTACAAAAAGTTATAACCTATCAAAAGATAGGAAATTTTCTCAAAAATCCAAATTTTTAATTAATTTTTTTATATCTTTTATAGTTTTCAATATACGAGGGAAATACAAAATTTTTGTTAAAATTTGTAATTCCCTCGTAACTTTTTTATTATTCACCGTACAAAAAGTTATAACCTATCAAAAGATAGGAAATTTTCTCAAGAATCCAAATTTTTAATTAATTTTTTTATATCTTTTATAGTTTTTAATATACGGGGGAAATACCAAATTTTTGTTAAAATTTGTAATTCCCTCGTAACTTTTTTATTATTCACCGTACAAAAAGTTATAACCTATCAAACGATAGGAAATTTTCTCAAAAATCCAAATTTTCAATTAATTTTTTTATATCTTTTATAGTTTTCAATATACGGGGGAAATACAAAATTTTTGTTAAAATTTGAAATTCCCTCGTAACTTGTTTATTAATTAACCTACAGAAAGTTATAACCTATCAAAAGAAAGAAAATTTGCTCAGCAATCCAAATTTCTGATTAATTTTTTTTTTATCTTTTATAGTTTTCAATATACGGGGGAAATACAAAATTTTTGTTAAAATTTGTAATTCCCTCGTAACTTTTTTATTAATTACCGTACAAAAAGTTATAACCTATCAAAAGATAGGAAATTTTCTCGAGAATCCAAATTTTCAATTAATTTTTTTATATCATTTATAGTTTTCAATATACGGGGGAAATACAAAATTTTTGTTAAAATTTGAAATTCCCTCGTAACTTGTTTATTAATTAACGTACAGAAAGTTGTAACCTATCAAAAGAAAGGAAATTTTCTCAGCAATCCAAATTTCTAATTAATTTTTTTTTTATCTTTTATAGTTTTCAATATACGGGGGAAATACAAAATTTTTGTTAAAATTTGTAATTTCCTCGTAACTTTTTTATTATTTACCGTACAAAAAGTTATAACCTATCAAAAGATAGGAAATTTTCTTAAGAATCCAAATTTTCAATTATTTTTTTTATATCTTTAATATTTTTCAATATACGGGGGAAATACAAAATTTCTGTTAAAATTTGTAATTCCCTCGTAACTTTTTTATTATTCACCGTACAAAAAGTTATAACCTATCAAAAGATAGGAAATTTTCTCAAGAATCCAAATTTTCAATTATTTTTTTTATATCTTTTAGAGTTTTCAATATACGGGGGAAATACAAAATTTTTGTTAAAATTTGAAATTCCCTTGTAACTTGTTTATTAATTAACGTACAGAAAGTTATAACCTATCAAAAGAAAGAAAATTTGCTCAGCAATCCAAATTTCTAATTATTTTTTTTTTTATTTTTTATAGTTTTCAATATACGGGGGAAATACAAAATTTTTGTTAAAATTTGTAATTCCCTCGTAACTTTTTTATTAATTACCGTACAAAAAGTTATAACCTATCAAAAGATAGGAAATTTTCTCGAGAATCCAAATTTTCAATTAATTTTTTTATATCATTTATAGTTTTCAATATACGGGGAAAATACAAAATTTTTGTTAAAATTTGAAATTCCCTCGTAACTTGTTTATTAATTAACGTACAGAAAGTTATAACCTATCAAAAGATAGGAAATTTTCTCAAGAATCCAAATTTTCAATTAATTTTTTTATATCTTTTATAGTTTTCAATATACGGGGGAAATACAAAATTTTTGTTAAAATTTGAAATTCCCTCGTAACTTGTTTATTAATTAACGTACAGAAAGTTATAACCTATTAAAAGAAAGAAAATTTGCTCAGCAATCCAAATTTCTAATTAATTTTTTTTTATCTTTTATAGTTTTCAATATACGGGGGAAATACAAAATTTTTGTTAAAATTTGTAATTCCCTCGTAACTTTTTTATTATTCACCGTACAAAAAGTTATAACCTATCAAAAGATAGAAAATTTTTTCAAGAATTCAAATTTTTAATTAATTTTTTTATATCTTTTATAGTTTTCAATATACGGGGGAAATACAAAATTTTTGTTAAAATTTGTAATTCCCTCGTAACTGTTTTTTTAATTAACGTACAAAAAGTTATAACCTATTAAAAGAAAGAAAATTTGCTCAGCAATCCAAATTTCTAAATAATTTTTTTTTATCTTTTATAGTTTTCAATATACGGGGGAAATACAAAATTTTTGTTAAAATTTGTAATTCCCTCGTAACTTTTTTATTAATTACCGTACAAAAAGTTATAACCTATCAAAAGATAGGAAATTTTCTTAAGAATCCAAATTTTCAATTAATTTTTTTATATCTTTTATAGTTTTCAATATACAAGGGAAATACAAAATTTTTGTTAAACTTTGAAATTCCCTCGTAACTTGTTTATTAATTAACGTACAGAAAGTTATAACCTATCAAAAGAAAGGAAATTTGCTCAGCAATCCAAATTTCTAATTAATTTTTTTTTATCTTTTATAGTTTTCAATATACGGGGGAAATACCAAATTTTTGTTAAAATTTGTAATTCCCTCGTAACTTTTTTATTATTTACCGTACAAAAAGTTATAACCTATCAAAAGATAGGAAATTTTCTCAAGAATCCAAATTTTTAATTAATTTTTTATATCTTTTATAGTTTTCAATATACGGGGGAAATACAAAATTTTTGTTAAAATTTGTAATTCCCTCGTAACTTTTTATTAATTACCGTACATAAAGCTATAACCTATCGAAAGATAGGAAATTTTGTCAAGAATCCAAATTTTCAATTAATTTTTTTATATCTTTTATAGTTTTCAATATACGGGGGAAATACAAAATTTTTGTTAAACTTTGAAATTCCCTCGTAACTTGTTTATTAATTAACGTACAGAAAGTTATAACCTATCAAAAAAAAGGAAATTTGCTCAGCAATCCAAATTTCCAATTAATTTTTTTTTTTATCTTTTATAGTTTTCAATATACGGGGGAAATACCAAATTTTTGTTAAAATTTGTAATTCCCTCGTAACTTTTTTATTAATTACCGTACAAAAAGTTGTAACCTATTAAAAGTTAGGAAATTTTCTTAAGAATCCAAATTTTCAATTAATTTTTTTATATCTTTTATAGTTTTCAATATACGGGGGAAATACAAAATTTTTGTTAAACTTTGAAATTCCCTCGTAACTTGTTTATTAATTAACGTACAGAAAGTTATAACCTATCAAAAGAAAGGAAATTTGCTCAGCAATCCAAATTTCTAATTATTTTTTTTTTATCTTTTATAGTTTTCAATATACGGGGGAAATACAAAATTTTTGTTAAAATTTGTAATTCCCTCGTAACTTTTTTATTATTCACCGTACAAAAAGTTATAACCTATCAAAAGATAGGAAATTTTCTCAAGAATCCAAATTTTTAATTATTTTTTTTTATCTTTTATAGTTTTCAATATACGGGGGAAATACCAAATTTTTGTTAAAATTTGTAATTCCCTCGTAACTTTTTTATTATTTACCGTACAAAAAGTTATAACCTATCAAAAGATAGGAAATTTTCTCAAGAATCCAAATTTTTAATTAATTTTTTATATCTTTTATAGTTTTCAATATACGGGGGAAATACAAAATTTTTGTTAAAATTTGTAATTCCCTCGTAACTTTTTTATTAATTACCGTACAAAAAGCTATAACCTATCGAAAGATAGGAAATTTTGTCAAGAATCCAAATTTTCAATTAATTTTTTTATATCTTTTATAGTTTTCAATATACGGGGGAAATACAAAATTTTTGTTAAACTTTGAAATTCCCTCGTAACGTGTTTATTAATTAACGTACAGAAAGTTATAACCTATTTTATATCTTGTATAGTTTTCAATATACGGGGGAAATACAAAATTTTTGTTAAAATTTGTAATTCCCTCGTAACTTTTTTATTAATTACCGTACAAAAAGTTATAACCTATCAAAAGATAGGAAATTTTCTCAAGAATCCAAATTTTCAATTAATTTTTTTATATCTTTTATAGTTTTCAATATACGGGGGAAATACAAAATTTTTGTTAAAATTTGTAATTCCCTCGTAACTGGTTTTTTAATTAACGTACAAAAAGTTATAACCTATTTAAAGAAAGAAAATTTGCTCAGCAATCCAAATTTCTAAATAATTTTTTTTTTATCTTTTATAGTTTTCAATATACGGGGGAAATACAAAATTTTTGTTAAAATTTGTAATTCCCTCGTAACTTTTTTATTAATTACCGTACAAAAAGTTATAACCTATCAAAAGATAGGAAATTTTCTTAAGAATCCAAATTTTCAATTAATTTTTTTATATCTTTTATAGTTTTCAATATACGGGGGAAATACAAAATTTTTGTTAAACTTTGAAATTCCCTCGTAACTTGTTTATTAATTAACGTACAGAAAGTTATAACCTATCAAAAGAAAGGAAATTTGCTCAGCAATCCAAATTTCTAATTAATTTTTTTTTATCTTTTATAGTTTTCAATATACGGGGGAAATACCAAATTTTTGTTAAAATTTGTAATTCCCTCGTAACTTTTTTATTATTCACCGTACAAAAAGTTATAACCTATCAAAAGATAGGAAATTTTCTCGAAAATCCAAATTTTTAATTAATTTTTTTATATCTTTTATAGTTTTCAATATACGGGGGAAATACAAAATTTTTGTTAAAATTTGTAATTCCCTTGTAACTTTTTTATTAATTACCGTACAAAAAGTTATAACCTATCAAAAGATAGGAAATTTTCTCAAGAATCCAAATTTTCAATTAATTTTTTTATATCTTTTATAGTTTTCAATATACGGGGGAAATACAAAATTTTTGTTAAACTTTGAAATTCCCTCGTAACTTGTTTATTAATTAACGTACAAAAAGTTATAACCTATCAAAAGAAAGGAAATTTGCTCAGCAATCCAAATTTCTAATTAATTTTTTTTTTATCTTTTATAGTTTTCAATATACGGGGGAAATACCAAATTTTTGTTAAAATTTGAAATTCCCTCGTAACTTGTTTATTAATTAACGTACAGAAAGTTATAACCTATTAAAAGAAAGAAAATTTGCTCAGCAATTTAAATTTCTAATTAATTTTTTTTTTTATCTTTTATAGTTTTCAATATACGGGGGAAATACAAAATTTTTGTTAAAATTTGTAATTCCCTCGTAACTTTTATATTAATTACCGTACAAAAAGTTATAACCTATCAAAAGATAGGAAATTTTCTCAAGAATCCAAATTTTTAATTAATTTTTTTATATCTTTTATAGTTTTCAATATACGGGGGAAATACAAAATTTTTGTTAAAATTTGTAATTCCCTCGTAACTGTTTTTTTAATTAACGTACAAAAAGTTATAACCTATCAAAAGAAAGGAAATTTGCTCAGCAATCCAAATTTCTAAATAATTTTTTCTTTATCTTTTATAGTTTTCAATATACGGGGGAAATACAAAATTTTTGTTAAAATTTGTAATTCCCTCGTAACTTTTTTATTAATTACCGTACAAAAAGTTATAACCTATCAAAAGAAAGGAAATTTGCTCAGCAATCCAAATTTCTAATTAACTTTTTTTTTATCTTTTATAGTTTTCAATATACGGGGGAAATACAAAATTTTTGTTAAAATTTGTAATTCCCTCGTAACTTTTTTATTAATTACCGTACAAAAAGTTATAACCTATCAAAAGATAGGAAATTTTCTCAAGAATCCAAATTTTCAATTAATTTTTTTATATCTTTTATAGTTTTCAATATACGGGGGAAATACAAAATTTTTGTTAAAATTTGAAATTCTCTCGTAACTTGTTTATTAATTAACGTACAGAAAGTTATAACCTATCAAAAGAAAGGAAATTTGCTCAGCAATCCAAATTTTTAATTAATTTTTTTTTTATCTTTTATAGTTTTCAATATACGGGGGAAATACAAAATTTTTGTTAAAATTTGTAATTCCCTCGTAACTTTTTTATTAATTACCGTACAAAAAATTATAACCTATCAAAAGATAGGAAATTTTCTCAAGAATCCAAATTTCTAATTAACTTTTTTTTTATCTTTTATAGTTTTCAATATACGGGGGAAATACAAAATTTTTGTTAAAATTTGTAATTCCCTCGTAACTTTTTTATTAATTACCGTACAAAAAGTTATAACCTATCAAAAGATAGGAAATTTTCTCAAGAATCCAAATTTTCAATTAGTTTTTTTATATCTTTTATAGTTTTCAATATACGGGGGAAATACAAAATTTTTGTTAAAATTTGAAATTCTCTCGTAACTTGTTTATTAATTAACGTACAGAAAGTTATAACCTATCAAAAGAAAGGAAATTTGCTCAGCAATCCAAATTTCTAATTAATTTTTTTTTATCTTTTATAGTTTTCAATATACGGGGGAAATACAAAATTTTTGTTAAAATTTGTAATTCCCTCGTAACTTTTTTATTATTCACCGTACAAAAAGTTATAACCTATCAAAAGATAGGAAATTTTCTCAAGAATCCAAATTTTCAATTAAATTTTTTATATCTTTTATAGTTTTTAATATACGGGGGAAATACAAAATTTTTGTTAAAATTTGAAATTCTCTCGTAACTTGTTTATTAATTAACGTACAGAAAGTTATAACCTATCAAAAGAAAGGAAATTTGCTCAGCAATCCAAATTTCTAATTAATTTTTTTTTATCTTTTATAGTTTTCAATATACGGGGGAAATACAAAATTTTTGTTAAAATTTGTAATTCCCTCGTAACTTTTTTATTATTCACCGTACAAAAAGTTATAACCTATTAAAAGATAGAAAATTTTTTCAAGAATTCAAATTTTTAATTAATTTTTTTATATCTTTTATAGTTTTCAATATACGGGGGAAATACAAAATTTTTGTTAAAATTTGTAATTCCCTCGTAACTGTTTTTTTAATTAACGTACAAAAAGTTATAACCTATCAAAAGAAAGGAAATTTGCTCAGCAATCCAAATTTCTAAATAATTTTTTTTTTATCTTTTATAGTTTTCAATATACGGGGGAAATACAAAATTTTTGTTAAAATTTGTAATTCCCTAGTAACTTTTTTATTAATTACCGTACAAACAGTTATAACCTATCAAAAGAAAGAAAATTTGCTCAGCAATCCAAATTTCTAATTATTTTTTTTTTTATCTTTTATAGTTTTCAATATACGGGGGAAATACAAAATTTTTGTTAAAATTTGTAATTCCCTCGTAACTGTTTTTTTAATTAACGTACAAAAAGTTATAACCTATTAAAAGAAAGGAAATTTGCTCAGCAATTCAAATTTCTAAATAATTTTTTTTTTATCTCTTATAGTTTTCAATATACGGGGGAAATACAAAATTTTTGTTAAAATTTGTAATTCCCTCGTAACTTTTTTATTAATTACCGTACAAAAAGTTATAACCTATCAAAAGATAGGAAATTTTCTCAAGAATCCAAATTTTCAATTAATTTTTTTATATCTTTTATAGTTTTAAATATACGGGGGAAATACAAAATTTTTGTTAAAATTTGAAATTCCCTCGTAACTTGTTTATTAATTAACGTACAGAAAGTTATAACCTATCAAAAGAATGGAAATTTGCTCAGCAATGAAATTTCTAATTACTTTTTTTTTATCTTCTATAGTTTTCAATATACGGGGGAAATACCAAATTTTTGTTAAAATTTGTAATTCCCTTGTAACTTTTTTATTAATTACCGTACAAAAAGTTATAACCTATCAAAAGATAGGAAATTTTCTCAAAAATCCAAATTTTCAATTAATTTTTTTATATTTTTTATAGTTTTCAATATACGGGGGAAATACAAAATTTTTGTTAAAATTTGAAATTCCCTCGTAACTTGTTTATTAATTAACGTACAGAAAGTTATAACCTATCAAAAGAAAGAAAATTTGCTCAGCAATCCAAATTTCTAATTAATTTTTTTTATCGTTTATAGTTTTCAATATACGGGGGAAATTCCAAATTTTTGTTAAAATTTGTAATTCCCTCGTAACTTTTTTATTGATTACCGTACAAAAAGTTATAGCCTATCAAAAGATAGGAAATTTTCTTAAGAATCCAAATTTTCAATTAATTTTTTTATATCTTTTATATTTTTCAATATACGGGGGAAATACAAAATTTTTGTTAAAATTTGTAATTCCCTCGTAACTTTTTTATTATTCACCGTACAAAAAGTTATAACCTATCAAAAGATAGGAAATTTTCTTAAGAATCCAAATTTTCAATTAATTTATTTATATCTTTTATAGTTTTCAATATGCGGGGGAAATACAAAATTTTTGTTAAAATTTGAAATTCCCTCGCAACTTGTTTATTAATTAACGTACAGAAAGTTATAACCTATCAAAAGAAAGAAAATTTGCTCAGCAATCCAAATTTCTAATTAATTTTTTTTTTATCTTTTATAGTTTTCAATATACGGGGGAAATACAAAATTTTTGTTAAAATTTGTAATTCCCTCGTAACTTTTTTATTAATTACCGTACAAAAAGTTATAACCTATCAAAAGATAGGAAATTTTCTCGAGAATCCAAATTTTCAATTAGCTTTTTTATATCATTTATAATTTTCAATATACGGCGGAAATACAAAATTTTTGTTAAAATTTGAAATTCCCTCGTAACTTGTTTATTAATTAACGTACAGAAAGTTGTAACCTATCAAAAGAAAGGAAATTTGCTCAGCAATCCAAATTTCTAATTAATTTTTTTTTTATCTTTTATAGTTTTCAATATACGGGGGAAATACAAAATTTTTGTTAAAATTTGTAATTCCCTCGTAACTTTTTTATTATTCACCGTACAAAAAGTTATAACCTATCAAAAGATAGGAAATTTTTTCAAGAATCCAAATTTTCAATTAATTTTTTTTTATATCTTTTATAGTTTTCAATATACGGGGAAAATACAAAATTTTTGTTAAAATTTGTAATTCCCTCGTAACTTTTTTATTAATTACCGTACAAAAAGTTATAACCTATCAAAAGATAGGAAATTTTCTCGAGAATCCAAATTTTCAATTAGCTTTTTTATATCATTTATAGTTTTCAATATACGGGGGAAATACAAAATTTTTGTTAAAATTTGAAATTCCCTCGTAACTTGTTTATTAATTAACGTACAGAAAGTTGTAACCTATCAAAAGAAAGGAAATTTGTTTAGCAATCCAAATTTCTAACTAGTTTTTTTTTATCTTTTATAGTTTTCAATATACGGGGGAAATACAAAATTTTTGTTAAAATTTTTAATTCCCTCGTAACTTTTTTATTATTCACCGTACAAAAAGTTATAACCTATCAAAAGATAGGAAATTTTCTCAAGAATCCAAATTTTCAATTAATTTTTTTTTATATCTTTTATAGTTTTCAATATACGGGGGAAATACAAAATTTTTGTTAAAATTTGAAATTCCCTCGTAACTTGTTTATTAATTAACGTACAGAAAGTTATAACCTATCAAAAGAAAGAAAATTTGCTCAGCAATCCAAATTTCTAATTAATTTTTTTTTATCTTTTATAATTTTCAATATACGGGAGAAATACAAAATTTTTGTTAAAATTTGAAATTCCCTCGTAACTTGTTTATTAATTAACGTACAGAAAGTTGTAACCTATCAAAAGAAAGGAAATTTGCTCAGCAATCCAAATTTCTAATTAATTTTTTTTTTCTTTTATAGTTTTCAATATACGGGGGAAATACAAAATTTTTGTTAAAATTTGTAATTCCCTCGTAACTTTTTTATTATTCACCGTACAAAAAGTTATAACCTATCAAAAGATAGGAAATTTCTAATTAACATTTTTTTTATCTTTAATAGTTTTCAATATACGGGGGAAATACAAAATTTTTGTTAAAATTTGTAATTCCCTCGTAACTTTTTTATTAATTACCGTACAAAAAGTTATAACCTATCAAAAGATAGGAAATTTTCTCAAGAATCCAAATTTTTCAATTAATTTTTTTATATTTTTTATAGTTTTCAATATACGGGGGAAATACAAAATTTTTGTTAAAATTTGAAATTCCCTCGTAACTTGTTTATTAATTAACGTACAGAAAGTTATAACCTATTAAAAGAAAGGAAATTTGCTCAGCAATCCAAATTTCTAATTAATTTTTTTTTATCTTTTATAGTTTTTAATATACGGGGGAAATACAAAATTTTTGTTAAAATTTGTAATTCCCTCGTAACTTTTTTATTATTCACCGTACAAAAAGTTATAACCTATCAAAAGATAGGAAATTTTCTTAAGAATCCAAATTTTCAATTAATTTTTTTATATCTTTTATATTTTTCAATATACGGGGGAAATACAAAATTTTTGTTAAAATTTTTAATTCCCTCGTAACTTTTTTATTATTCACCGTACAAAAAGTTATAACCTATCAAAAGATAGGAAATTTTCTCAAAAATCCAAATTTTCAATTAATTTTTTTATATCTTTTATAGTTTTCAATATACGGGGGAAATACAAAATTTTTGTTAAAATTTGAAATTCCCTCGCAACTTGTTTATTAATTAACGTACAGAAAGTTATAACCTATCAAAAGAAAGAAAATTTGCTCAGCAATCCAAATTTCTAATTATTTTTTTTTTATCTTTTATAATTTTCAATATACAGGGGAAATACAAAATTTTTGTTAAAATTTGTAATTCCCTCGTAACTTTTTTATTAATTACCGTACAAAAAGTTATAACCTATCAAAAGATAGGAAATTTTCTCGAGAATCCAAATTTTCAATTAATTTTTTTATATCTTTTATAGTTTTCAATATACGGGGGAAATACAAAATTTTTGTTAAAATTTGTAATTCCCTCGTAACTTTTTTATTATTCACCGTACAAAAAGTTTTAACCTATCAAACGATAGGAAATTTTCTCAAGAATCCAAATTTTCAATTAATTTTTTTATATCTTTTATAGTTTTCAATAAACGGGGGAAATACAAAATTTTTGTTAAAATTTGAAATTCCCTCGTAACTTGTTTATTAATTACCGTACAAAAAGTTATAACCTATCAAAAGATAGGAAATTTTCTCGAGAATCCAAATTTTCAATTAATTTTTTTATATCATTTATAGTTTTCAATATACGGGGGAAATACAAAATTTTTGTTAAAATTTGAAATTCCCTCGTAACTTGTTTATTAATTACCGTACAAAAAGTCATAACCTATCCAAAGATAGGAAATTTTCTCAAGAATCCAAATTTTCAATTAATTTTTTTATATCTTTTATAGTTTTCAATATACGGGGGAAATACAAAATTTTTGTTAAAATTTGTAATTCCCTCGTAACTTTTTTATTATTCACCGTACAAAAAGTTTTAACCTATCAAACGATAGGAAATTTTCTCAAGAATCCAAATTTTCAATTAATTTTTTTATATCTTTTATAGTTTTCAATAAACGGGGGAAATACAAAATTTTTGTTAAAATTTGTAATTCCCTCGTAACTTTTTTATTAATTACCGTACAAAAAGTTATAACCTATCAAAAGATAGGAAATTTTCTCGAGAATCCAAATTTTCAATTAATTTTTTTATATCATTTATAGTTTTCAATATACGGGGAAAATACAAAATTTTTGTTAAAATTTGAAATTCCCTCGTAACTTGTTTATTAATTAACGTACAGAAAGTTATAACCTATCAAAAGATAGGAAATTTTCTCAAGAATCCAAATTTTCAATTAATTTTTTTATATCTTTTATAGTTTTCAATATACGGGGGAAATACAAAATTTTTGTTAAAATTTGAAATTCCCTCGTAACTTGTTTATTAATTAACGTACAGAAAGTTATAACCTATTAAAAGAAAGAAAATTTGCTCAGCAATCCAAATTTCTAATTAATTTTTTTTTATCTTTTATAGTTTTCAATATACGGGGGAAATACAAAATTTTTGTTAAAATTTGTAATTCCCTCGTAACTTTTTTATTATTCACCGTACAAAAAGTTATAACCTATCAAAAGATAGAAAATTTTTTCAAGAATTCAAATTTTTAATTAATTTTTTTATATCTTTTATAGTTTTCAATATACGGGGGAAATACAAAATTTTTGTTAAAATTTGTAATTCCCTCGTAACTGTTTTTTTAATTAACGTACAAAAAGTTATAACCTATTAAAAGAAAGAAAATTTGCTCAGCAATCCAAATTTCTAAATAATTTTTTTTTATCTTTTATAGTTTTCAATATACGGGGGAAATACAAAATTTTTGTTAAAATTTGTAATTCCCTCGTAACTTTTTTATTAATTACCGTACAAAAAGTTATAACCTATCAAAAGATAGGAAATTTTCTTAAGAATCCAAATTTTCAATTAATTTTTTTATATCTTTTATAGTTTTCAATATACAAGGGAAATACAAAATTTTTGTTAAACTTTGAAATTCCCTCGTAACTTGTTTATTAATTAACGTACAGAAAGTTATAACCTATCAAAAGAAAGGAAATTTGCTCAGCAATCCAAATTTCTAATTAATTTTTTTTTATCTTTTATAGTTTTCAATATACGGGGGAAATACCAAATTTTTGTTAAAATTTGTAATTCCCTCGTAACTTTTTTATTATTTACCGTACAAAAAGTTATAACCTATCAAAAGATAGGAAATTTTCTCAAGAATCCAAATTTTTAATTAATTTTTTATATCTTTTATAGTTTTCAATATACGGGGGAAATACAAAATTTTTGTTAAAATTTGTAATTCCCTCGTAACTTTTTATTAATTACCGTACATAAAGCTATAACCTATCGAAAGATAGGAAATTTTGTCAAGAATCCAAATTTTCAATTAATTTTTTTATATCTTTTATAGTTTTCAATATACGGGGGAAATACAAAATTTTTGTTAAACTTTGAAATTCCCTCGTAACTTGTTTATTAATTAACGTACAGAAAGTTATAACCTATCAAAAAAAAGGAAATTTGCTCAGCAATCCAAATTTCCAATTAATTTTTTTTTTTTATCTTTTATAGTTTTCAATATACGGGGGAAATACCAAATTTTTGTTAAAATTTGTAATTCCCTCGTAACTTTTTTATTAATTACCGTACAAAAAGTTGTAACCTATTAAAAGTTAGGAAATTTTCTTAAGAATCCAAATTTTCAATTAATTTTTTTATATCTTTTATAGTTTTCAATATACGGGGGAAATACAAAATTTTTGTTAAACTTTGAAATTCCCTCGTAACTTGTTTATTAATTAACGTACAGAAAGTTATAACCTATCAAAAGAAAGGAAATTTGCTCAGCAATCCAAATTTCTAATTATTTTTTTTTTATCTTTTATAGTTTTCAATATACGGGGGAAATACAAAATTTTTGTTAAAATTTGTAATTCCCTCGTAACTTTTTTATTATTCACTGTACAAAAAGTTATAACCTATCAAAAGATAGGAAATTTTCTCAAGAATCCAAATTTTTAATTATTTTTTTTTATCTTTTATAGTTTTCAATATACGGGGGAAATACCAAATTTTTGTTAAAATTTGTAATTCCCTCGTAACTTTTTTATTATTTACCGTACAAAAAGTTATAACCTATCAAAAGATAGGAAATTTTCTCAAGAATCCAAATTTTTAATTAATTTTTTATATCTTTTATAGTTTTCAATATACGGGGGAAATACAAAATTTTTGTTAAAATTTGTAATTCCCTCGTAACTTTTTTATTAATTACCGTACAAAAAGCTATAACCTATCGAAAGATAGGAAATTTTGTCAAGAATCCAAATTTTCAATTAATTTTTTTATATCTTTTATAGTTTTCAATATACGGGGGAAATACAAAATTTTTGTTAAACTTTGAAATTCCCTCGTAACGTGTTTATTAATTAACGTACAGAAAGTTATAACCTATTTTATATCTTGTATAGTTTTCAATATACGGGGGAAATACAAAATTTTTGTTAAAATTTGTAATTCCCTCGTAACTTTTTTATTAATTACCGTACAAAAAGTTATAACCTATCAAAAGATAGGAAATTTTCTCAAGAATCCAAATTTTCAATTAATTTTTTTATATCTTTTATAGTTTTCAATATACGGGGGAAATACAAAATTTTTGTTAAAATTTGTAATTCCCTCGTAACTGGTTTTTTAATTAACGTACAAAAAGTTATAACCTATTTAAAGAAAGAAAATTTGCTCAGCAATCCAAATTTCTAAATAATTTTTTTTTTATCTTTTATAGTTTTCAATATACGGGGGAAATACAAAATTTTTGTTAAAATTTGTAATTCCCTCGTAACTTTTTTATTAATTACCGTACAAAAAGTTATAACCTATCAAAAGATAGGAAATTTTCTTAAGAATCCAAATTTTCAATTAATTTTTTTATATCTTTTATAGTTTTCAATATACGGGGGAAATACAAAATTTTTGTTAAACTTTGAAATTCCCTCGTAACTTGTTTATTAATTAACGTACAGAAAGTTATAACCTATCAAAAGAAAGGAAATTTGCTCAGCAATCCAAATTTCTAATTAATTTTTTTTTATCTTTTATAGTTTTCAATATACGGGGGAAATACCAAATTTTTGTTAAAATTTGTAATTCCCTCGTAACTTTTTTATTATTCACCGTACAAAAAGTTATAACCTATCAAAAGATAGGAAATTTTCTCGAAAATCCAAATTTTTAATTAATTTTTTTATATCTTTTATAGTTTTCAATATACGGGGGAAATACAAAATTTTTGTTAAAATTTGTAATTCCCTTGTAACTTTTTTATTAATTACCGTACAAAAAGTTATAACCTATCAAAAGATAGGAAATTTTCTCAAGAATCCAAATTTTCAATTAATTTTTTTATATCTTTTATAGTTTTCAATATACGGGGGAAATACAAAATTTTTGTTAAACTTTGAAATTCCCTCGTAACTTGTTTATTAATTAACGTACAAAAAGTTATAACCTATCAAAAGAAAGGAAATTTGCTCAGCAATCCAAATTTCTAATTAATTTTTTTTTTATCTTTTATAGTTTTCAATATACGGGGGAAATACCAAATTTTTGTTAAAATTTGAAATTCCCTCGTAACTTGTTTATTAATTAACGTACAGAAAGTTATAACCTATTAAAAGAAAGAAAATTTGCTCAGCAATTTAAATTTCTAATTAATTTTTTTTGTTTATCTTTTATAGTTTTCAATATACGGGGGAAATACAAAATTTTTGTTAAAATTTGTAATTCCCTCGTAACTTTTATATTAATTACCGTACAAAAAGTTATAACCTATCAAAAGATAGGAAATTTTCTCAAGAATCCAAATTTTTAATTAATTTTTTTATATCTTTTATAGTTTTCAATATACGGGGGAAATACAAAATTTTTGTTAAAATTTGTAATTCCCTCGTAACTGTTTTTTTAATTAACGTACAAAAAGTTATAACCTATCAAAAGAAAGGAAATTTGCTCAGCAATCCAAATTTCTAAATATTTTTTCTTTATCTTTTATAGTTTTCAATATACGGGGGAAATACAAAATTTTTGTTAAAATTTGTAATTCCCTCGTAACTTTTTTATTAATTACCGTACAAAAAGTTATAACCTATCAAAAGAAAGGAAATTTGCTCAGCAATCCAAATTTCTAATTAACTTTTTTTTTATCTTTTATAGTTTTCAATATACGGGGGAAATACAAAATTTTTGTTAAAATTTGTAATTCCCTCGTAACTTTTTTATTAATTACCGTACAAAAAGTTATAACCTATCAAAAGATAGGAAATTTTCTCAAGAATCCAAATTTTCAATTAATTTTTTTATATCTTTTATAGTTTTCAATATACGGGGGAAATACAAAATTTTTGTTAAAATTTGAAATTCTCTCGTAACTTGTTTATTAATTAACGTACAGAAAGTTATAACCTATCAAAAGAAAGGAAATTTGCTCAGCAATCCAAATTTTTAATTAATTTTTTTTTTATCTTTTATAGTTTTCAATATACGGGGGAAATACAAAATTTTTGTTAAAATTTGTAATTCCCTCGTAACTTTTTTATTAATTACCGTACAAAAAATTATAACCTATCAAAAGATAGGAAATTTTCTCAAGAATCCAAATTTCTAATTAACTTTTTTTTTATCTTTTATAGTTTTCAATATACGGGGGAAATACAAAATTTTTGTTAAAATTTGTAATTCCCTCGTAACTTTTTTATTAATTACCGTACAAAAAGTTATAACCTATCAAAAGATAGGAAATTTTCTCAAGAATCCAAATTTTCAATTAGTTTTTTTATATCTTTTATAGTTTTCAATATACGGGGGAAATACAAAATTTTTGTTAAAATTTGAAATTCTCTCGTAACTTGTTTATTAATTAACGTACAGAAAGTTATAACCTATCAAAAGAAAGGAAATTTGCTCAGCAATCCAAATTTCTAATTAATTTTTTTTTATCTTTTATAGTTTTCAATATACGGGGGAAATACAAAATTTTTGTTAAAATTTGTAATTCCCTCGTAACTTTTTTATTATTCACCGTACAAAAAGTTATAACCTATCAAAAGATAGGAAATTTTCTCAAGAATCCAAATTTTCAATTAAATTTTTATATCTTTTATAGTTTTCAAATATACGGGGGAAATACAAAATTTTTGTTAAAAATTTGAAATTCTCTCGTAACTTGTTTATTAATTAACGTACAGAAAGTTATAACCTATCAAAAGAAAGGAAATTTGCTCAGCAATCCAAATTTCTAATTAATTTTTTTTTATCTTTTATAGTTTTCAATATACGGGGGAAATACAAAATTTTTGTTAAAATTTGTAATTCCCTCGTAACTTTTTTATTATTCACCGTACAAAAAGTTATAACCTATTAAAAGATAGAAAATTTTTTCAAGAATTCAAAATTTTCAATTAATTTTTTATATCTTTTATAGTTTTCAATATACGGGGGAAATACAAAATTTTTGTTAAAATTTGTAATTCCCTCGTAACTGTTTTTTTAATTAACGTACAAAAAGTTATAACCTATCAAAAGAAAGGAAATTTGCTCAGCAATCCAAATTTCTAAATAATTTTTTTTTTATCTTTTATAGTTTTCAATATACGGGGGAAATACAAAATTTTTGTTAAAATTTGTAATTCCCTAGTAACTTTTTTATTAATTACCGTACAAACAGTTATAACCTATCAAAAGAAAGAAAATTTGCTCAGCAATCCAAATTTCTAATTATTTTTTTTTTTTATCTTTTATAGTTTTCAATATACGGGGGGAAATACAAAATTTTTGTTAAAATTTGTAATTCCCTCGTAACTGTTTTTTTAATTAACGTAAA
>CAXIIO010001129.1:70000-76943 GCA_964028335.1 Altica lythri | reverse complement strand
GTAGAATTTCATGTTTTTACTTGTTGTGAAAGTACGTAGAAATTTTTTGAAATTTTATTAATATTGAAAAGTAAATGAAATATTTATGCTTCTGCTTCTGTTTCCGATTCCAAGAAACAATGCTAGTGAAAAAATGTAGGTTTAAGCTTCGAAAGCTGTTTTGTAGAATTTTAAGTTTTAACTTGTGAAAGTATGTAGAATTTTTCTGGAATTATATTTATATGGTAAATCAGAGAAAAATATATTTTTATGTCGTAAATTAAACGAAATATATATGCTACTGATTCTGCTTTTGAGTTTGAAAAACGGTGGTAGTAAATAAAATGTACTTTTTTACATATTTAACTTGTGAAAGTACAGAGAATTTTATTGAAAATATTTTTATATTGTTAATATAAACTAAATATCTATACAACTGCTTTTGCTTTCAATATTAAGAAGCAGTGCTAGTAAATAAAGTGTAGTTTTAAGCTAGATAGCTGTTTTGTAGAATTTCATGTTTTTACTTGTTGTGATAGTACGTAGAAATTTTATTAATATTGAAAAGTAAATGAAATATTTATGCTTCTGCTTCTGTTTCCGATTCCAAGAAACAGTGCTAGTAAAAAAAATGTAGGTTTAAGCTTCGAAAACTGTTTTGTAGAATTTTAAGTTTTAACTTGTGAAAGTATGTAGAATTTTTCTAAAATTATATTTATATGCTAAATCAGAGAAAAATATATTTTATTAAATTAAACGAAATATATATGCTACTGTTTCTGCTGTCGATTCTAAAAAACGGTAGTAGTAAATAAAATGTACTTTTTTACATATTTAACTTGTGAAAGTACGGAGAATTTTATTGAAAATATTTTTATATTGTTAATATAAACTAAATATCTATACAACTGCTTTTGCTTTCAATATTAAGAAGCAGTGCTAGTAAATAAAGTGTAGTTTTAAGGTAGATAGCTGTTTTGTAGAATTTCATGTTTTTACTTGTTGTGAAAGTACGTAGAAATTTTTTGAAATTTTATTAATATTGAAAAGTAAATGAAATATTTATGCTTCTGCTTCTGTTTCCGATTCCAAGAAACAATGCTAGTGAAAAAATGTAGGTTTAAGCTTCGAAAGCTGTTTTGTAGAATTTTAAGTTTTAACTTGTGAAAGTATGTAGAATTTTTCTGGAATTATATTTATATGGTAAATCAGAGAAAAATATATTTTTATGTCGTAAATTAAACGAAATATATATGCTACTGATTCTGCTTTTGAGTTTGAAAAACGGTGGTAGTAAATAAAATGTACTTTTTTACATATTTAACTTGTGAAAGTACAGAGAATTTTATTGAAAATATTTTTATATTGTTAATATAAACTAAATATCTATACAACTGCTTTTGCTTTCAATATTAAGAAGCAGTGCTAGTAAATAAAGTGTAGTTTTAAGGTAGATAGCTGTTTTGTAGAATTTCATGTTTTTACTTGTTGTGATAGTACGTAGAAATTGTATTAATATTGAAAAGTAAATGAAATATTTATGCTTCTGCTTCTGTTTCCGATTCCAAGAAACAGTGCTAGTAAAAAAATGTAGGTTTAAGCTTCGAAAACTGTTTTGTAGAATTTTAAGTTTTAACTTGTGAAAGTATGTAGAATTTTTCTAAAATTATATTTATATGCTAAATCAGAGAAAAATATATTTTTATTAAATTAAACGAAATATATATGCTACTGTTTCTGCTGTCGATTCTAAAAAACGGTAGTAGTAAATAAAGTATACTTTTTTAAATGTTTAATTTGTGAAAGTACGTGGAATATTTTTGAAAGCACATGATATAATGGTCAACGAATAATAGTTTTTATATCTTGTTAATTTAATATTAAGATAAACCAATTTAATAACTGAATTAATTGTGTTAACGTATTTTAGTAAGAAATGATTGAATTATTATTGTAGTTAAATTTTACAAGTTATTTCTCAGTAATATGTAAAAATAATTTTTTTTAAATATATTTTTTTGTAAATATCACTTAATTGTGCCAACATAACAACTTAAGTTTTAATAAAATTTTATGAAATTTTATAATGTAATCTTTATTTTCATTAGAATGTTATATAGATTACGTAATGATTAAATTTATTGGACGAATATTAAATTATATAAAGTATTAAACCATAAATTTAAACTACATATACTAAATAACGTAAAGCGCTATAATAACAATTGCCCAGTTATGTAAAAAGACGACTCGACAAATACTCGATCTAAAAGTCTGGTGTTGTCCAAGTTTGATCTTTTTGCATTGTGGTTGAGATTTATATTATATATTTTATTTTCTAACATTTCTATCTTCAAAAATGTTGGTAGTAATTGTTAAGAAATATAAAATTATGTATATATAAAACCACAATTATTTTTTGTATCGTAAGATACAGATCACACAGCGAGATCGCGGATTTTGCAAGGCGTTTACACGTTTGGCGATCCACATGCGATCAAACTAATAAAATTTGATTTCAATCAAATTTTTCATTTTTTGCGACAACTCTCTTCTGTCCGAGCGAGAATTTCTATTCGTAACGATTCTTTCGAGTACACCGTGTCGCTTTATATCTAGCGAAGGGTCGAGAGAATGTTCGAAATTTTTTGCCGGTAGGCGTTTATATAAAACATGACAAAGTAGTTACATTTAAAACTAGCTCTCTGTTATGTAATATATTGTCTGTCCGGTTTTTATATGTAATATAAGAGATAATACAAATACGATTGTCTTGTCTTCTATAAATATCATATATACCTTATCTCCTATTAAGCGTGGCGTGCGAAAAGTTTAACTTTTCATGTACGCAAAATTCAACACGCACTAGGAAAAGAATATGATAGAGATTTGACACATCGGTCTTTTGTTTCTCTTGAATTGCAAATTTGTAATACTAGAGGAGACTGATAATCTCTGTTATTCTTTTTCGAATGACGGAACAACAGCTCCCTGGTTGATCCTGCCAGTAGTCATATGCTTGTCTCAAAGATTAAGCCATGCATGTCTCAGTACAAGCCAAATTAAGGTGAAACCGCGAAAGGCTCATTAAATCAGTTATGGTTCCTTAGATCGTACCCACATTTACTTGGATAACTGTGGTAATTCTAGAGCTAATACATGCAAACAGAGCTCCGACCGGAGACGGAAGGAGCGCTTTTATTAGATCAAAACCAATCGGTGGCGAGCTTGCTCGACATCGTAATACTTGGTGACTCTGAATAACTTTACGCTGATCGCACGGTCTCGCACCGGCGACGCATCTTTCAAATGTCTGCCTTATCAACTGTCGATGGTAGGTTCTGCGCCTACCATGGTTGTAACGGGTAACGGGGAATCAGGGTTCGATTCCGGAGAGGGAGCCTGAGAAACGGCTACCACATCCAAGGAAGGCAGCAGGCGCGCAAATTACCCACTCCCGGCACGGGGAGGTAGTGACGAAAAATAACGATACGGGACTCATCCGAGGCCCCGTAATCGGAATGAGTACACTCTAAACCCTTTAACGAGGATCAATTGGAGGGCAAGTCTGGTGCCAGCAGCCGCGGTAATTCCAGCTCCAATAGCGTATATTAAAGTTGTTGCGGTTAAAAAGCTCGTAGTCGAATCTGTGTCCCGCGTCGCTGGTTCATCGTACGCGGTGTCAACTGGCGTGTCGCGGGACGTCCTGCCGGTGGGCTTAGCTCGCAAGGGCGGCCCAACTCAATCCCGCCGCGGTGCTCTTCACTGAGTGTCGAGGTGGGCCGGCACGTTTACTTTGAACAAATTAGAGTGCTTAAAGCAGGCTAAAACTTCGCCTGAATACTGTGTGCATGGAATAATGGAATAGGACCTCGGTTCTATTTTGTTGGTTTTCGGAACCCCGAGGTAATGATTAATAGGAACGGATGGGGGCATTCGTATTGCGACGTTAGAGGTGAAATTCTTGGATCGTCGCAAGACGGACAGAAGCGAAAGCATTTGCCAAAAACGCTTTCATTGATCAAGAACGAAAGTTAGAGGTTCGAAGGCGATCAGATACCGCCCTAGTTCTAACCATAAACGATGCCAGCTAGCGATCCGCCGACGTTCCTCCGATGACTCGGCGGGCAGCTTCCGGGAAACCAAAGCTTTTGGGTTCCGGGGGAAGTATGGTTGCAAAGCTGAAACTTAAAGGAATTGACGGAAGGGCACCACCAGGAGTGGAGCCTGCGGCTTAATTTGACTCAACACGGGAAACCTCACCAGGCCCGGACACCGGAAGGATTGACAGATTGAGAGCTCTTTCTTGATTCGGTGGGTGGTGGTGCATGGCCGTTCTTAGTTGGTGGAGCGATTTGTCTGGTTAATTCCGATAACGAACGAGACTCTAGCCTGCTAACTAGGCGTATTTCGACATCCCAAAGGCCCGCCGGTGATGGGTTTCGGCCCCCACTGCGCGCGGTTTTTACTGTCGGCGTACAAACAATTCTTCTTAGAGGGACAGGCGGCTTCTAGCCGCACGAGATTGAGCAATAACAGGTCTGTGATGCCCTTAGATGTTCTGGGCCGCACGCGCGCTACACTGAAGGAATCAGCGTGTCCTCCCTGGCCGAGCGGCCCGGGTAACCCGCTGAACCTCCTTCGTGCTAGGGATTGGGGCTTGCAATTGTTCCCCATGAACGAGGAATTCCCAGTAAGCGCGAGTCATAAGCTCGCGTTGATTACGTCCCTGCCCTTTGTACACACCGCCCGTCGCTACTACCGATTGAATGATTTAGTGAGGTCTTCGGACTGAGCGCGGTGGCGTTTCGGCGTCGTCGATGCTTCGGAAAGATGACCAAACTTGATCATTTAGAGGAAGTAAAAGTCGTAATAAGGTTTCCGTAGGTGAACCTGCGGAAGGATCATTACAGTGTTTGTCAACTTACGACAAGTCTGTTATAAATATTTGAACTATATATCGTTTTACTTGCATATGCTGTCATTAGAACGTCCGTTATTAAACGCATACGATCTTTTGAGGTATAGAATGCGAAATAAACGAAATGTTTTTAGGAACTAAAGTTAGAAACAATTATATTATTTATATTTTTGTTTACTTTAAAGTTCTAAAAAAAACAAAGTTGTCGATGAGGTCTAATATTAATATGTATATACCAATTTGTCTTGATAAAAATTGGGTACCAAGAAAAATAACAAATTCGTATCCATCTGTTATTCAGATAAAAAAACGAATAATTTTTTTCTAAGGAATTCAAAATCGTAGAATGCGATATATTATTCCGACGGTGTTGAAAGTTTTTCGCCCAAATTGTCAAGATGGTAAAAATGCATGTACTCATTGGTGACGAAATTAAGAGGAAATACTTGTGCACGTTTACTCCGTGTACGCCTCGTTTGTAAAACACGGCGTTACAAATGGAGAAATTCGTAAGTACATAATTTTCTCTTATCATTTTTTTTTTAATACATTTTTCACGATATTTTATAAGACGTATAGTTTCTTTAAACGAAAACTTATACTTTCGTATGGAAACACGTTTAATGTTAAAACGATTACCCTGAACGGTGAATCACTTGGCTCGTGGGTCGATGAAGAACGCAGCTAATTGCGCGTCAACTTGTGAACTGCAGGACACATGAACATCGACATTTCGAACGCACATTGCGGTCCTCGGATACTCGTTCCTGGACCACTCCTGGCTGAGGGTCGTATCAAATTAAAAAGACTGTTCGATTTTTTTTTTTTGAAAAAAATTGTCGGAACGCGTTGGATGTAGATGCGTTTATTTTTAACGCAACATCTTAAATTGCGATAGCAACGTATAAAATTTGTATAAATTTTATACGTGTATTGTACACAACGTATCGAACATAAAAATGCGTAAATCTATATGTCTTTTAAATGTAGTAGAATTACGTACACGATCGTCGTGTCCGAGAAATCTTCTCAAAGACGACGTCTGATCTGTGTTTCTATATGGCATTTAATTATTGGACATTGATTTTAAAATGCATAGTTTGGTACTTAAATATCATCTATCGACCTCAGAGCAGGTGAGACTACCCGCTGAATTTAAGCATATTACTAAGCGGAGGAAAAGAAACTAACTAGGATTCCCTCAGTAGCTGCGAGCGAACAGGGAAAAGCCCAGTACCGAATCCCGTGGCCGACATCGACCACCGGGAAATGTGGTGTTAGGGAGGATTCATTATCCCGAGATTGTGCGGCGCGTCCAAGTCCTTCTTGAACGGGGCCACAGCCCATAGAGGGTGCCAGGCCCGTAGTGACCGCTGCCAATTGCGGGAGAATCTCTCCTCAGAGTCGGGTTGCTTGAGAGTGCAGCCCTAAGTGGGTGGTAAACTCCATCTAAGGCTAAATATGACCACGAGACCGATAGCGAACAAGTACCGTGAGGGAAAGTTGAAAAGCACTTTGAAGAGAGAGTTCAAGAGTACGTGAAACCGTTCAGGGGTAAACCTGAGAAACCCGAAAGGTCGAAAGAGGAAATTCATTCGCGTCTCTACTGTCGGAGTTGAAAGTTTGTGTGACGGATTACGTTTACGTCGTCCGCGCCTCTCGTTCTTCGAACCGATGTGGAACGCGTGCACTTTTCCTCTAGTAGGACGTCGCGATCCGTTGGGTGTCTGTCTAAGACTTGGGGTGGAGCCCACATGGCTTTTGTCGCGTGGACCCTCGATGTTCCGACAGACTCGCTCGACGGTATGCTAAAGGCGCGGGGCCGCTACTCAGTTAGCGTTCGGCCCGTAGCAAGCACGTTCTGTGTTTGACGGTGATCGGACCTGGTGCCGATTCTGTCCCAGAACGACTGTTGGTTGCGGTGTTCTCGAACAGACCTCGTTGAAACGCCGATCAGCGACGCTATAGCTTTGGGTACTTTCAGGACCCGTCTTGAAACACGGACCAAGGAGTCTAGCATGTGCGCGAGTCATTGGGACATGA
>CAXIIO010001129.1:55000-65000 GCA_964028335.1 Altica lythri | reverse complement strand
TTCATAATAATCGGTACAGTAGTTTTTGAGTTCATAGATTTTATACATACAAACATCCTTTTATATATATGTATATATATATATATATATATATATATATATATATATATATATATATATATATATATATATAGAATATTTGTACCTTGTTATTTAGTTTTTTAGGTAATTTAGTTTTATAATTATTATAGAGTAAAACTTGTAAAAAAGGAAAATCCGTAAATAAATTAATAAATAAATAAAATTTATACATTCCATAAATTAAAACTATGGGTATGATGTCACAGGTTAATTTAAGGTTTATTTAATTAAGTGACCACGTTTTCGAACAAACGATGCTCTTTCAATATAGTCTATGGCTGTGAATGACATTGACATTCGTTACGCGCGTTTTTTAAAATATGCAAAATTAAATGTCTATTTTTCAATATTTCTGAGAGATTTTCTTAATATTTTCTTCCGTAAGAACCTTCTCCTAATAATAACAAATACAACAAAAAAAGAATTAGTAAAATCGGTCCAGTCATTCACGCGTGATGCCATGACCAAGGAAAACGGGTTTCATTTTTATATATATGGATTGAAATGGCGAGTGATTTAACCATAAATTGCCGTGGTAGTTTTTCGAACAGAAAGACCATCAAACTTATATTTTTTTTGGATTGAGAAAGCGTCTTTTCATTATCCAATTCGTTTTGGTTTGTTGTAAAATTTGTTCATAACATAACAACATCCTTCATCATCGTTGTCGTTGTAAGACAATGAAAATTGGACCTTACAGGTGTATTTCGCAGACGACTTTTAATTTGTAAAATTAATTTTAGATTGCTCAATAATTTTAACAATTACAAACATTAAAAAAACTGCTATACAAAGTCAAGTAAATGCAATTTTTAATTGCACACTATTAAGTAACTTTCCATCGTCCCAAAATATGTTACAAAACACTATTTTAACGCCAAATATATAGCAACATTTGCGTGGCTATTTTACAATTATTGTACTATCGTAAAATGAACGCAGAAACGTAAATCCGCTTCCTGGTTTATCAGTGCTTTCTAATAGACTCTGTACATGACACGATTACTAGTATTACTTCAAACTTCTCATCATGCCATACTGTGTGGTTGTATTATTGTATTGTATACACTGACTTTGTCAAAAGTGTTAAGGTGTATGAAGATTCTACCAAAAAAATATTATAGTTTCTTTGCCATTTTCCTTACGATATAGTCATGATGTGTGACAACAGTTAAATTGTTATCTACTATGAAGTCTAGGTATTTAAACTTCGTTTTAAATTCAATTGTGCATGACCTATCTACTATCACATATTTAACTTGTGAAAGTACAAAGAATTTTATTAAAAATATTTCTATATTGTTAATAAAACGAAATATCTATACCACTGCTTTTGTGTTTAATACTTAGAAGCAGTGTTTATAAATAAAGTGTAGTTTAAGCTAGATAGCTGTTTTGTAGAATTTTATGTTTTTACTTGCTGTGAAAATACGTAGAAATTTGTTGAAAATATATTTATATGGTAAATTAAACGAAATGTGTATGCTACTGTTTCTGCTGTCAATTCTATAAAACGGTAGCAGTAAGTAAAGTGTACTTTTTCACATATTTGTAACTTGTGAAAGTACAGAGAATTTTATTGAAAATATTTTAATATTGTTAATAAAACCAAATATGTAGAATTTTAAGTTTTAACTTGTGAAACTATGTAGAATTTTTGTGAAATTATATTTATATTATAAATCAAAGGAAAATATATTTTTATGTCGTAAATTAAACGAAATATATATGCTACTGATTCTGCTTTTAATTTTGAAAAACAATGGTAGTAAATAAAATGTACTTTTTTACATATTTAACTTGTGAAAGTACGGAGAATTTTATTGAAAATATTTTGATGTTGTTAATAAAACTAAATATCTATACAACTGCTTTTGCTTTTAATATTAAGAAGCAGTGCTAGTAAATAAAGTGTAGTTTTAAGCTAGATAGCTGTTTTGTAGAATTTCATGTTTTTACTTGTTGTGAAAGTACGTAGAAATTTTTTGAAATTTTATTAATATTGAAAAGTAAATGAAATATTTATGCTTCTGCTTCTGTTTCCGATTCCAAGAAACAATGCTAGTGAAAAAATGTAGGTTTAAGCTTCGAAAGCTGTTTTGTAGAATTTTAAGTTTTAACTTGTGAAAGTATGTAGAATTTTTCTGGAATTATATTTATATGGTAAATCAGAGAAAAATATATTTTTATGTCGTAAATTAAACGAAATATATATGCTACTGATTCTGATTTTGAGTTTGAAAAACAATGGTAGTAAATAAAATGTACTTTTTTACATATTTAACTTGTGAAAGTACGGAGAATTTTATTGAAAATATTTTGATGTTGTTAATAAAACTAAATATCTATACAACTGCTTTTGCTTTTAATATTAAGAAGCAGTGCTAGTAAATAAAGTGTAGTTTTAAGCTAGATAGCTGTTTTGTAGAATTTCATGTTTTTACTTGTTGTGAAAGTACGTAGAAATTTTTTGAAATTTTATTAATATTGAAAAGTAAATGAAATATTTATGCTTCTGCTTCTGTTTCCGATTCCAAGAAACAATGCTAGTGAAAAAATGTAGGTTTAAGCTTCGAAAGCTGTTTTGTAGAATTTTAAGTTTTAACTTGTGAAAGTATGTAGAATTTTTCTGGAATTATATTTATATGGTAAATCAGAGAAAAATATATTTTTATGTCGTAAATTAAACGAAATATATATGCTACTGATTCTGCTTTTGAGTTTGAAAAACGGTGGTAGTAAATAAAATGTACTTTTTTACATATTTAACTTGTGAAAGTACAGAGAATTTTATTGAAAATATTTTTATATTGTTAATATAAACTAAATATCTATACAACTGCTTTTGCTTTCAATATTAAGAAGCAGTGCTAGTAAATAAAGTGTAGTTTTAAGCTAGATAGCTGTTTTGTAGAATTTCATGTTTTTACTTGTTGTGATAGTACGTAGAAATTTTATTAATATTGAAAAGTAAATGAAATATTTATGCTTCTGCTTCTGTTTCCGATTCCAAGAAACAGTGCTAGTAAAAAAATGTAGGTTTAAGCTTCGAAAACTGTTTTGTAGAATTTTAAGTTTTAACTTGTGAAAGTATGTAGAATTTTTCTAAAATTATATTTATATGCTAAATCAGAGAAAAATATATTTTTATTAAATTAAACGAAATATATATGCTACTGTTTCTGCTGTCGATTCTAAAAAACGGTAGTAGTAAATAAAATGTACTTTTTTACATATTTAACTTGTGAAAGTACGGAGAATTTTATTGAAAATATTTTTATATTGTTAATATAAACTAAATATCTATACAACTGCTTTTGCTTTCAATATTAAGAAGCAGTGCTAGTAAATAAAGTGTAGTTTTAAGGTAGATAGCTGTTTTGTAGAATTTCATGTTTTTACTTGTTGTGAAAGTACGTAGAAATTTTTTGAAATTTTATTAATATTGAAAAGTAAATGAAATATTTATGCTTCTGCTTCTGTTTCCGATTCCAAGAAACAATGCTAGTGAAAAAATGTAGGTTTAAGCTTCGAAAGCTGTTTTGTAGAATTTTAAGTTTTAACTTGTGAAAGTATGTAGAATTTTTCTGGAATTATATTTATATGGTAAATCAGAGAAAAATATATTTTTATGTCGTAAATTAAACGAAATATATATGCTACTGATTCTGCTTTTGAGTTTGAAAAACGGTGGTAGTAAATAAAATGTACTTTTTTACATATTTAACTTGTGAAAGTACAGAGAATTTTATTGAAAATATTTTTATATTGTTAATATAAACTAAATATCTATACAACTGCTTTTGCTTTCAATATTAAGAAGCAGTGCTAGTAAATAAAGTGTAGTTTTAAGGTAGATAGCTGTTTTGTAGAATTTCATGTTTTTACTTGTTGTGATAGTACGTAGAAATTGTATTAATATTGAAAAGTAAATGAAATATTTATGCTTCTGCTTCTGTTTCCGATTCCAAGAAACAGTGCTAGTAAAAAAATGTAGGTTTAAGCTTCGAAAACTGTTTTGTAGAATTTTAAGTTTTAACTTGTGAAAGTATGTAGAATTTTTCTAAAATTATATTTATATGCTAAATCAGAGAAAAATATATTTTTATTAAATTAAACGAAATATATATGCTACTGTTTCTGCTGTCGATTCTAAAAAACGGTAGTAGTAAATAAAGTATACTTTTTTAAATGTTTAATTTGTGAAAGTACGTGGAATATTTTTGAAAGCACATGATATAATGGTCAACGAATAATAGTTTTTATATCTTGTTAATTTAATATTAAGATAAACCAATTTAATAACTGAATTAATTGTGTTAACGTATTTTAGTAAGAAATGATTGAATTATTATTGTAGTTAAATTTTACAAGTTATTTCTCAGTAATATGTAAAAATAATTTTTTTTAAATATATTTTTTTGTAAATATCACTTAATTGTGCCAACATAACAACTTAAGTTTTAATAAAATTTTATGAAATTTTATAATGTAATCTTTATTTTCATTAGAATGTTATATAGATTACGTAATGATTAAATTTATTGGACGAATATTAAATTATATAAAGTATTAAACCATAAATTTAAACTACATATACTAAATAACGTAAAGCGCTATAATAACAATTGCCCAGTTATGTAAAAAGACGACTCGACAAATACTCGATCTAAAAGTCTGGTGTTGTCCAAGTTTGATCTTTTTGCATTGTGGTTGAGATTTATATTATATATTTTATTTTCTAACATTTCTATCTTCAAAAATGTTGGTAGTAATTGTTAAGAAATATAAAATTATGTATATATAAAACCACAATTATTTTTTGTATCGTAAGATACAGATCACACAGCGAGATCGCGGATTTTGCAAGGCGTTTACACGTTTGGCGATCCACATGCGATCAAACTAATAAAATTTGATTTCAATCAAATTTTTCATTTTTTGCGACAACTCTCTTCTGTCCGAGCGAGAATTTCCATTCGTAACGATTCTTTCGAGTACACCGTGTCGCTTTATATCTAGCGAAGGGTCGAGAGAATGTTCGAAATTTTTTGCCGGTAGGCGTTTATATAAAACATGACAAAGTAGTTACATTTAAAACTAGCTCTCTGTTATGTAATATATTGTCTGTCCGGTTTTTATATGTAATATAAGAGATAATACAAATACGATTGTCTTGTCTTCTATAAATATCATATATACCTTATCTCCTATTAAGCGTGGCGTGCGAAAAGTTTAACTTTTCATGTACGCAAAATTCAACACGCACTAGGAAAAGAATATGATAGAGATTTGACACATCGGTCTTTTGTTTCTCTTGAATTGCAAATTTGTAATACTAGAGGAGACTGATAATCTCTGTTATTCTTTTTCGAATGACGGAACAACAGCTCCCTGGTTGATCCTGCCAGTAGTCATATGCTTGTCTCAAAGATTAAGCCATGCATGTCTCAGTACAAGCCAAATTAAGGTGAAACCGCGAAAGGCTCATTAAATCAGTTATGGTTCCTTAGATCGTACCCACATTTACTTGGATAACTGTGGTAATTCTAGAGCTAATACATGCAAACAGAGCTCCGACCGGAGACGGAAGGAGCGCTTTTATTAGATCAAAACCAATCGGTGGCGAGCTTGCTCGACATCGTAATACTTGGTGACTCTGAATAACTTTACGCTGATCGCACGGTCTCGCACCGGCGACGCATCTTTCAAATGTCTGCCTTATCAACTGTCGATGGTAGGTTCTGCGCCTACCATGGTTGTAACGGGTAACGGGGAATCAGGGTTCGATTCCGGAGAGGGAGCCTGAGAAACGGCTACCACATCCAAGGAAGGCAGCAGGCGCGCAAATTACCCACTCCCGGCACGGGGAGGTAGTGACGAAAAATAACGATACGGGACTCATCCGAGGCCCCGTAATCGGAATGAGTACACTCTAAACCCTTTAACGAGGATCAATTGGAGGGCAAGTCTGGTGCCAGCAGCCGCGGTAATTCCAGCTCCAATAGCGTATATTAAAGTTGTTGCGGTTAAAAAGCTCGTAGTCGAATCTGTGTCCCGCGTCGCTGGTTCATCGTACGCGGTGTCAACTGGCGTGTCGCGGGACGTCCTGCCGGTGGGCTTAGCTCGCAAGGGCGGCCCAACTCAATCCCGCCGCGGTGCTCTTCACTGAGTGTCGAGGTGGGCCGGCACGTTTACTTTGAACAAATTAGAGTGCTTAAAGCAGGCTAAAACTTCGCCTGAATACTGTGTGCATGGAATAATGGAATAGGACCTCGGTTCTATTTTGTTGGTTTTCGGAACCCCGAGGTAATGATTAATAGGAACGGATGGGGGCATTCGTATTGCGACGTTAGAGGTGAAATTCTTGGATCGTCGCAAGACGGACAGAAGCGAAAGCATTTGCCAAAAACGCTTTCATTGATCAAGAACGAAAGTTAGAGGTTCGAAGGCGATCAGATACCGCCCTAGTTCTAACCATAAACGATGCCAGCTAGCGATCCGCCGACGTTCCTCCGATGACTCGGCGGGCAGCTTCCGGGAAACCAAAGCTTTTGGGTTCCGGGGGAAGTATGGTTGCAAAGCTGAAACTTAAAGGAATTGACGGAAGGGCACCACCAGGAGTGGAGCCTGCGGCTTAATTTGACTCAACACGGGAAACCTCACCAGGCCCGGACACCGGAAGGATTGACAGATTGAGAGCTCTTTCTTGATTCGGTGGGTGGTGGTGCATGGCCGTTCTTAGTTGGTGGAGCGATTTGTCTGGTTAATTCCGATAACGAACGAGACTCTAGCCTGCTAACTAGGCGTATTTCGACATCCCAAAGGCCCGCCGGTGATGGGTTTCGGCCCCCACTGCGCGCGGTTTTTACTGTCGGCGTACAAACAATTCTTCTTAGAGGGACAGGCGGCTTCTAGCCGCACGAGATTGAGCAATAACAGGTCTGTGATGCCCTTAGATGTTCTGGGCCGCACGCGCGCTACACTGAAGGAATCAGCGTGTCCTCCCTGGCCGAGCGGCCCGGGTAACCCGCTGAACCTCCTTCGTGCTAGGGATTGGGGCTTGCAATTGTTCCCCATGAACGAGGAATTCCCAGTAAGCGCGAGTCATAAGCTCGCGTTGATTACGTCCCTGCCCTTTGTACACACCGCCCGTCGCTACTACCGATTGAATGATTTAGTGAGGTCTTCGGACTGAGCGCGGTGGCGTTTCGGCGTCGTCGATGCTTCGGAAAGATGACCAAACTTGATCATTTAGAGGAAGTAAAAGTCGTAATAAGGTTTCCGTAGGTGAACCTGCGGAAGGATCATTACAGTGTTTGTCAACTTACGACAAGTCTGTTATAAATATTTGAACTATATATCGTTTTACTTGCATATGCTGTCATTAGAACGTCCGTTATTAAACGCATACGATCTTTTGAGGTATAGAATGCGAAATAAACGAAATGTTTTTAGGAACTAAAGTTAGAAACAATTATATTATTTATATTTTTGTTTACTTTAAAGTTCTAAAAAAAACAAAGTTGTCGATGAGGTCTAATATTAATATGTATATACCAATTTGTCTTGATAAAAATTGGGTACCAAGAAAAATAACAAATTCGTATCCATCTGTTATTCAGATAAAAAAACGAATAATTTTTTTCTAAGGAATTCAAAATCGTAGAATGCGATATATTATTCCGACGGTGTTGAAAGTTTTTCGCCCAAATTGTCAAGATGGTAAAAATGCATGTACTCATTGGTGACGAAATTAAGAGGAAATACTTGTGCACGTTTACTCCGTGTACGCCTCGTTTGTAAAACACGGCGTTACAAATGGAGAAATTCGTAAGTACATAATTTTCTCTTATCATTTTTTTTTTAATACATTTTTCACGATATTTTATAAGACGTATAGTTTCTTTAAACGAAAACTTATACTTTCGTATGGAAACACGTTTAATGTTAAAACGATTACCCTGAACGGTGAATCACTTGGCTCGTGGGTCGATGAAGAACGCAGCTAATTGCGCGTCAACTTGTGAACTGCAGGACACATGAACATCGACATTTCGAACGCACATTGCGGTCCTCGGATACTCGTTCCTGGACCACTCCTGGCTGAGGGTCGTATCAAATTAAAAAGACTGTTCGATTTTTTTTTTTTGAAAAAAATTGTCGGAACGCGTTGGATGTAGATGCGTTTATTTTTAACGCAACATCTTAAATTGCGATAGCAACGTATAAAATTTGTATAAATTTTATACGTGTATTGTACACAACGTATCGAACATAAAAATGCGTAAATCTATATGTCTTTTAAATGTAGTAGAATTACGTACACGATCGTCGTGTCCGAGAAATCTTCTCAAAGACGACGTCTGATCTGTGTTTCTATATGGCATTTAATTATTGGACATTGATTTTAAAATGCATAGTTTGGTACTTAAATATCATCTATCGACCTCAGAGCAGGTGAGACTACCCGCTGAATTTAAGCATATTACTAAGCGGAGGAAAAGAAACTAACTAGGATTCCCTCAGTAGCTGCGAGCGAACAGGGAAAAGCCCAGTACCGAATCCCGTGGCCGACATCGACCACCGGGAAATGTGGTGTTAGGGAGGATTCATTATCCCGAGATTGTGCGGCGCGTCCAAGTCCTTCTTGAACGGGGCCACAGCCCATAGAGGGTGCCAGGCCCGTAGTGACCGCTGCCAATTGCGGGAGAATCTCTCCTCAGAGTCGGGTTGCTTGAGAGTGCAGCCCTAAGTGGGTGGTAAACTCCATCTAAGGCTAAATATGACCACGAGACCGATAGCGAACAAGTACCGTGAGGGAAAGTTGAAAAGCACTTTGAAGAGAGAGTTCAAGAGTACGTGAAACCGTTCAGGGGTAAACCTGAGAAACCCGAAAGGTCGAAAGAGGAAATTCATTCGCGTCTCTACTGTCGGAGTTGAAAGTTTGTGTGACGGATTACGTTTACGTCGTCCGCGCCTCTCGTTCTTCGAACCGATGTGGAACGCGTGCACTTTTCCTCTAGTAGGACGTCGCGATCCGTTGGGTGTCTGTCTAAGACTTGGGGTGGAGCCCACATGGCTTTTGTCGCGTGGACCCTCGATGTTCCGACAGACTCGCTCGACGGTATGCTAAAGGCGCGGGGCCGCTACTCAGTTAGCGTTCGGCCCGTAGCAAGCACGTTCTGTGTTTGACGGTGATCGGACCTGGTGCCGATTCTGTCCCAGAACGACTGTTGGTTGCGGTGTTCTCGAACAGACCTCGTTGAAACGCCGATCAGCGACGCTATAGCTTTGGGTACTTTCAGGACCCGTCTTGAAACACGGACCAAGGAGTCTAGCATGTGCGCGAGTCATTGGGACATGACTAAACCTAAAGGCGTAATGAAAGTAAAGGTTTACCTTGCGTAGACCGAGGGAGGATGGGTGGTTTGCCCTTAAAGTGGCCACTCCGCACTCCCGGGGCGTCTCATTCTCATTGCGAGAAGAGGCGCACCAAGAGCGTACACGCTGGGACCCGAAAGATGGTGAACTATGCCTGGTCAGGACGAAGTCAGGGGAAACCCTGATGGAGGTCCGTAGCGATTCTGACGTGCAAATCGATCGTCGGAACTGGGTATAGGGGCGAAAGACTAATCGAACCATCTAGTAGCTGGTTCCCTCCAAAGTTTCCCTCAGGATAGCTGGCGCTCGTTGCGTACGAGTTTCATCCGGTAAAGCGAATGATTAGAGGCATTGGGGTCGAAACGACCTCAACCTATTCTCAAACTTTAAATGGGTGAGATCTCCGGCTTGCTCGAACTATTGAAGCCGTGAGACTCGAATCAGAGTGCCAAGTGGGCCATTTTTGGTAAGCAGAACTGGCGCTGTGGGATGAACCAAACGTCGAGTTAAAGCGCCTAAATCGACGCTTATGGGA
>CAXIIO010001129.1:40000-50000 GCA_964028335.1 Altica lythri | reverse complement strand
AGGAAAACGGGTTTCATTTTTATATATATGGATTGAAATGGCGAGTGATTTAACCATAAATTGCCGTGGTAGTTTTTCGAACAGAAAGACCATCAAACTTATATTTTTTTTGGATTGAGAAAGCGTCTTTTCATTATCCAATTCGTTTTGGTTTGTTGTAAAATTTGTTCATAACATAACAACATCCTTCATCATCGTTGTCGTTGTAAGACAATGAAAATTGGACCTTACAGGTGTATTTCGCAGACGACTTTTAATTTGTAAAATTAATTTTAGATTGCTCAATAATTTTAACAATTACAAACATTAAAAAAACTGCTATACAAAGTCAAGTAAATGCAATTTTTAATTGCACACTATTAAGTAACTTTCCATCGTCCCAAAATATGTTACAAAACACTATTTTAACGCCAAATATATAGCAACATTTGCGTGGCTATTTTACAATTATTGTACTATCGTAAAATGAACGCAGAAACGTAAATCCGCTTCCTGGTTTATCAGTGCTTTCTAATAGACTCTGTACATGACACGATTACTAGTATTACTTCAAACTTCTCATCATGCCATACTGTGTGGTTGTATTATTGTATTGTATACACTGACTTTGTCAAAAGTGTTAAGGTGTATGAAGATTCTACCAAAAAAATATTATAGTTTCTTTGCCATTTTCCTTACGATATAGTCATGATGTGTGACAACAGTTAAATTGTTATCTACTATGAAGTCTAGGTATTTAAACTTCGTTTTAAATTCAATTGTGCATGACCTATCTACTATCACATATTTAACTTGTGAAAGTACAAAGAATTTTATTAAAAATATTTCTATATTGTTAATAAAACGAAATATCTATACCACTGCTTTTGTGTTTAATACTTAGAAGCAGTGTTTATAAATAAAGTGTAGTTTAAGCTAGATAGCTGTTTTGTAGAATTTTATGTTTTTACTTGCTGTGAAAATACGTAGAAATTTGTTGAAAATATATTTATATGGTAAATTAAACGAAATGTGTATGCTACTGTTTCTGCTGTCAATTCTATAAAACGGTAGCAGTAAGTAAAGTGTACTTTTTCACATATTTGTAACTTGTGAAAGTACAGAGAATTTTATTGAAAATATTTTAATATTGTTAATAAAACCAAATATGTAGAATTTTAAGTTTTAACTTGTGAAACTATGTAGAATTTTTGTGAAATTATATTTATATTATAAATCAAAGGAAAATATATTTTTATGTCGTAAATTAAACGAAATATATATGCTACTGATTCTGCTTTTAATTTTGAAAAACAATGGTAGTAAATAAAATGTACTTTTTTACATATTTAACTTGTGAAAGTACGGAGAATTTTATTGAAAATATTTTGATGTTGTTAATAAAACTAAATATCTATACAACTGCTTTTGCTTTTAATATTAAGAAGCAGTGCTAGTAAATAAAGTGTAGTTTTAAGCTAGATAGCTGTTTTGTAGAATTTCATGTTTTTACTTGTTGTGAAAGTACGTAGAAATTTTTTGAAATTTTATTAATATTGAAAAGTAAATGAAATATTTATGCTTCTGCTTCTGTTTCCGATTCCAAGAAACAATGCTAGTGAAAAAATGTAGGTTTAAGCTTCGAAAGCTGTTTTGTAGAATTTTAAGTTTTAACTTGTGAAAGTATGTAGAATTTTTCTGGAATTATATTTATATGGTAAATCAGAGAAAAATATATTTTTATGTCGTAAATTAAACGAAATATATATGCTACTGATTCTGATTTTGAGTTTGAAAAACGGTGGTAGTAAATAAAATAAACTTTTTTACATATTTAACTTGTGAAAGTACGGAGAATTTTATTGAAAATATTTTGATGTTGTTAATAAAACTAAATATCTATACAACTGCTTTTGCTTTTAATATTAAGAAGCAGTGCTAGTAAATAAAGTGTAGTTTTAAGCTAGATAGCTGTTTTGTAGAATTTCATGTTTTTACTTGTTGTGAAAGTACGTAGAAATTTTTTGAAATTTTATTAATATTGAAAAGTAAATGAAATATTTATGCTTCTGCTTCTGTTTCCGATTCCAAGAAACAATGCTAGTGAAAAAATGTAGGTTTAAGCTTCGAAAGCTGTTTTGTAGAATTTTAAGTTTTAACTTGTGAAAGTATGTAGAATTTTTCTGGAATTATATTTATATGGTAAATCAGAGAAAAATATATTTTTATGTCGTAAATTAAACGAAATATATATGCTACTGATTCTGCTTTTGAGTTTGAAAAACGGTGGTAGTAAATAAAATGTACTTTTTTACATATTTAACTTGTGAAAGTACAGAGAATTTTATTGAAAATATTTTTATATTGTTAATATAAACTAAATATCTATACAACTGCTTTTGCTTTCAATATTAAGAAGCAGTGCTAGTAAATAAAGTGTAGTTTTAAGCTAGATAGCTGTTTTGTAGAATTTCATGTTTTTACTTGTTGTGATAGTACGTAGAAATTTTATTAATATTGAAAAGTAAATGAAATATTTATGCTTCTGCTTCTGTTTCCGATTCCAAGAAACAGTGCTAGTAAAAAAATGTAGGTTTAAGCTTCGAAAACTGTTTTGTAGAATTTTAAGTTTTAACTTGTGAAAGTATGTAGAATTTTTCTAAAATTATATTTATATGCTAAATCAGAGAAAAATATATTTTTATTAAATTAAACGAAATATATATGCTACTGTTTCTGCTGTCAATTCTAAAAAACGGTAGTAGTAAATAAAATGTACTTTTTTACATATTTAACTTGTGAAAGTACGGAGAATTTTATTGAAAATATTTTTATATTGTTAATATAAACTAAATATCTATACAACTGCTTTTGCTTTCAATATTAAGAAGCAGTGCTAGTAAATAAAGTGTAGTTTTAAGGTAGATAGCTGTTTTGTAGAATTTCATGTTTTTACTTGTTGTGAAAGTACGTAGAAATTTTTTGAAATTTTATTAATATTGAAAAGTAAATGAAATATTTATGCTTCTGCTTCTGTTTCCGATTCCAAGAAACAATGCTAGTGAAAAAATGTAGGTTTAAGCTTCGAAAGCTGTTTTGTAGAATTTTAAGTTTTAACTTGTGAAAGTATGTAGAATTTTTCTGGAATTATATTTATATGGTAAATCAGAGAAAAATATATTTTTATGTCGTAAATTAAACGAAATATATATGCTACTGATTCTGCTTTTGAGTTTGAAAAACGGTGGTAGTAAATAAAATGTACTTTTTTACATATTTAACTTGTGAAAGTACAGAGAATTTTATTGAAAATATTTTTATATTGTTAATATAAACTAAATATCTATACAACTGCTTTTGCTTTCAATATTAAGAAGCAGTGCTAGTAAATAAAGTGTAGTTTTAAGGTAGATAGCTGTTTTGTAGAATTTCATGTTTTTACTTGTTGTGATAGTACGTAGAAATTGTATTAATATTGAAAAGTAAATGAAATATTTATGCTTCTGCTTCTGTTTCCGATTCCAAGAAACAGTGCTAGTAAAAAAATGTAGGTTTAAGCTTCGAAAACTGTTTTGTAGAATTTTAAGTTTTAACTTGTGAAAGTATGTAGAATTTTTCTAAAATTATATTTATATGCTAAATCAGAGAAAAATATATTTTTATTAAATTAAACGAAATATATATGCTACTGTTTCTGCTGTCGATTCTAAAAAACGGTAGTAGTAAATAAAGTATACTTTTTTAAATGTTTAATTTGTGAAAGTACGTGGAATATTTTTGAAAGCACATGATATAATGGTCAACGAATAATAGTTTTTATATCTTGTTAATTTAATATTAAGATAAACCAATTTAATAACTGAATTAATTGTGTTAACGTATTTTAGTAAGAAATGATTGAATTATTATTGTAGTTAAATTTTACAAGTTATTTCTCAGTAATATGTAAAAATAATTTTTTTTAAATATATTTTTTTGTAAATATCACTTAATTGTGCCAACATAACAACTTAAGTTTTAATAAAATTTTATGAAATTTTATAATGTAATCTTTATTTTCATTAGAATGTTATATAGATTACGTAATGATTAAATTTATTGGACGAATATTAAATTATATAAAGTATTAAACCATAAATTTAAACTACATATACTAAATAACGTAAAGCGCTATAATAACAATTGCCCAGTTATGTAAAAAGACGACTCGACAAATACTCGATCTAAAAGTCTGGTGTTGTCCAAGTTTGATCTTTTTGCATTGTGGTTGAGATTTATATTATATATTTTATTTTCTAACATTTCTATCTTCAAAAATGTTGGTAGTAATTGTTAAGAAATATAAAATTATGTATATATAAAACCACAATTATTTTTTGTATCGTAAGATACAGATCACACAGCGAGATCGCGGATTTTGCAAGGCGTTTACACGTTTGGCGATCCACATGCGATCAAACTAATAAAATTTGATTTCAATCAAATTTTTCATTTTTTGCGACAACTCTCTTCTGTCCGAGCGAGAATTTCTATTCGTAACGATTCTTTCGAGTACACCGTGTCGCTTTATATCTAGCGAAGGGTCGAGAGAATGTTCGAAATTTTTTGCCGGTAGGCGTTTATATAAAACATGACAAAGTAGTTACATTTAAAACTAGCTCTCTGTTATGTAATATATTGTCTGTCCGGTTTTTATATGTAATATAAGAGATAATACAAATACGATTGTCTTGTCTTCTATAAATATCATATATACCTTATCTCCTATTAAGCGTGGCGTGCGAAAAGTTTAACTTTTCATGTACGCAAAATTCAACACGCACTAGGAAAAGAATATGATAGAGATTTGACACATCGGTCTTTTGTTTCTCTTGAATTGCAAATTTGTAATACTAGAGGAGACTGATAATCTCTGTTATTCTTTTTCGAATGACGGAACAACAGCTCCCTGGTTGATCCTGCCAGTAGTCATATGCTTGTCTCAAAGATTAAGCCATGCATGTCTCAGTACAAGCCAAATTAAGGTGAAACCGCGAAAGGCTCATTAAATCAGTTATGGTTCCTTAGATCGTACCCACATTTACTTGGATAACTGTGGTAATTCTAGAGCTAATACATGCAAACAGAGCTCCGACCGGAGACGGAAGGAGCGCTTTTATTAGATCAAAACCAATCGGTGGCGAGCTTGCTCGACATCGTAATACTTGGTGACTCTGAATAACTTTACGCTGATCGCACGGTCTCGCACCGGCGACGCATCTTTCAAATGTCTGCCTTATCAACTGTCGATGGTAGGTTCTGCGCCTACCATGGTTGTAACGGGTAACGGGGAATCAGGGTTCGATTCCGGAGAGGGAGCCTGAGAAACGGCTACCACATCCAAGGAAGGCAGCAGGCGCGCAAATTACCCACTCCCGGCACGGGGAGGTAGTGACGAAAAATAACGATACGGGACTCATCCGAGGCCCCGTAATCGGAATGAGTACACTCTAAACCCTTTAACGAGGATCAATTGGAGGGCAAGTCTGGTGCCAGCAGCCGCGGTAATTCCAGCTCCAATAGCGTATATTAAAGTTGTTGCGGTTAAAAAGCTCGTAGTCGAATCTGTGTCCCGCGTCGCTGGTTCATCGTACGCGGTGTCAACTGGCGTGTCGCGGGACGTCCTGCCGGTGGGCTTAGCTCGCAAGGGCGGCCCAACTCAATCCCGCCGCGGTGCTCTTCACTGAGTGTCGAGGTGGGCCGGCACGTTTACTTTGAACAAATTAGAGTGCTTAAAGCAGGCTAAAACTTCGCCTGAATACTGTGTGCATGGAATAATGGAATAGGACCTCGGTTCTATTTTGTTGGTTTTCGGAACCCCGAGGTAATGATTAATAGGAACGGATGGGGGCATTCGTATTGCGACGTTAGAGGTGAAATTCTTGGATCGTCGCAAGACGGACAGAAGCGAAAGCATTTGCCAAAAACGCTTTCATTGATCAAGAACGAAAGTTAGAGGTTCGAAGGCGATCAGATACCGCCCTAGTTCTAACCATAAACGATGCCAGCTAGCGATCCGCCGACGTTCCTCCGATGACTCGGCGGGCAGCTTCCGGGAAACCAAAGCTTTTGGGTTCCGGGGGAAGTATGGTTGCAAAGCTGAAACTTAAAGGAATTGACGGAAGGGCACCACCAGGAGTGGAGCCTGCGGCTTAATTTGACTCAACACGGGAAACCTCACCAGGCCCGGACACCGGAAGGATTGACAGATTGAGAGCTCTTTCTTGATTCGGTGGGTGGTGGTGCATGGCCGTTCTTAGTTGGTGGAGCGATTTGTCTGGTTAATTCCGATAACGAACGAGACTCTAGCCTGCTAACTAGGCGTATTTCGACATCCCAAAGGCCCGCCGGTGATGGGTTTCGGCCCCCACTGCGCGCGGTTTTTACTGTCGGCGTACAAACAATTCTTCTTAGAGGGACAGGCGGCTTCTAGCCGCACGAGATTGAGCAATAACAGGTCTGTGATGCCCTTAGATGTTCTGGGCCGCACGCGCGCTACACTGAAGGAATCAGCGTGTCCTCCCTGGCCGAGCGGCCCGGGTAACCCGCTGAACCTCCTTCGTGCTAGGGATTGGGGCTTGCAATTGTTCCCCATGAACGAGGAATTCCCAGTAAGCGCGAGTCATAAGCTCGCGTTGATTACGTCCCTGCCCTTTGTACACACCGCCCGTCGCTACTACCGATTGAATGATTTAGTGAGGTCTTCGGACTGAGCGCGGTGGCGTTTCGGCGTCGTCGATGCTTCGGAAAGATGACCAAACTTGATCATTTAGAGGAAGTAAAAGTCGTAACAAGGTTTCCGTAGGTGAACCTGCGGAAGGATCATTACAGTGTTTGTCAACTTACGACAAGTCTGTTATAAATATTTGAACTATATATCGTTTTACTTGCATATGCTGTCATTAGAACGTCCGTTATTAAACGCATACGATCTTTTGAGGTATAGAATGCGAAATAAACGAAATGTTTTTAGGAACTAAAGTTAGAAACAATTATATTATTTATATTTTTGTTTACTTTAAAGTTCTAAAAAAAACAAAGTTGTCGATGAGGTCTAATATTAATATGTATATACCAATTTGTCTTGATAAAAATTGGGTACCAAGAAAAATAACAAATTCGTATCCATCTGTTATTCAGATAAAAAAACGAATAATTTTTTTCTAAGGAATTCAAAATCGTAGAATGCGATATATTATTCCGACGGTGTTGAAAGTTTTTCGCCCAAATTGTCAAGATGGTAAAAATGCATGTACTCATTGGTGACGAAATTAAGAGGAAATACTTGTGCACGTTTACTCCGTGTACGCCTCGTTTGTAAAACACGGCGTTACAAATGGAGAAATTCGTAAGTACATAATTTTCTCTTATCATTTTTTTTTTAATACATTTTTCACGATATTTTATAAGACGTATAGTTTCTTTAAACGAAAACTTATACTTTCGTATGGAAACACGTTTAATGTTAAAACGATTACCCTGAACGGTGAATCACTTGGCTCGTGGGTCGATGAAGAACGCAGCTAATTGCGCGTCAACTTGTGAACTGCAGGACACATGAACATCGACATTTCGAACGCACATTGCGGTCCTCGGATACTCGTTCCTGGACCACTCCTGGCTGAGGGTCGTATCAAATTAAAAAGACTGTTCGATTTTTTTTTTTTGAAAAAAATTGTCGGAACGCGTTGGATGTAGATGCGTTTATTTTTAACGCAACATCTTAAATTGCGATAGCAACGTATAAAATTTGTATAAATTTTATACGTGTATTGTACACAACGTATCGAACATAAAAATGCGTAAATCTATATGTCTTTTAAATGTAGTAGAATTACGTACACGATCGTCGTGTCCGAGAAATCTTCTCAAAGACGACGTCTGATCTGTGTTTCTATATGGCATTTAATTATTGGACATTGATTTTAAAATGCATAGTTTGGTACTTAAATATCATCTATCGACCTCAGAGCAGGTGAGACTACCCGCTGAATTTAAGCATATTACTAAGCGGAGGAAAAGAAACTAACTAGGATTCCCTCAGTAGCTGCGAGCGAACAGGGAAAAGCCCAGTACCGAATCCCGTGGCCGACATCGACCACCGGGAAATGTGGTGTTAGGGAGGATTCATTATCCCGAGATTGTGCGGCGCGTCCAAGTCCTTCTTGAACGGGGCCACAGCCCATAGAGGGTGCCAGGCCCGTAGTGACCGCTGCCAATTGCGGGAGAATCTCTCCTCAGAGTCGGGTTGCTTGAGAGTGCAGCCCTAAGTGGGTGGTAAACTCCATCTAAGGCTAAATATGACCACGAGACCGATAGCGAACAAGTACCGTGAGGGAAAGTTGAAAAGCACTTTGAAGAGAGAGTTCAAGAGTACGTGAAACCGTTCAGGGGTAAACCTGAGAAACCCGAAAGGTCGAAAGAGGAAATTCATTCGCGTCTCTACTGTCGGAGTTGAAAGTTTGTGTGACGGATTACGTTTACGTCGTCCGCGCCTCTCGTTCTTCGAACCGATGTGGAACGCGTGCACTTTTCCTCTAGTAGGACGTCGCGATCCGTTGGGTGTCTGTCTAAGACTTGGGGTGGAGCCCACATGGCTTTTGTCGCGTGGACCCTCGATGTTCCGACAGACTCGCTCGACGGTATGCTAAAGGCGCGGGGCCGCTACTCAGTTAGCGTTCGGCCCGTAGCAAGCACGTTCTGTGTTTGACGGTGATCGGACCTGGTGCCGATTCTGTCCCAGAACGACTGTTGGTTGCGGTGTTCTCGAACAGACCTCGTTGAAACGCCGATCAGCGACGCTATAGCTTTGGGTACTTTCAGGACCCGTCTTGAAACACGGACCAAGGAGTCTAGCATGTGCGCGAGTCATTGGGACATGACTAAACCTAAAGGCGTAATGAAAGTAAAGGTTTACCTTGCGTAGACCGAGGGAGGATGGGTGGTTTGCCCTTAAAGTGGCCACTCCGCACTCCCGGGGCGTCTCATTCTCATTGCGAGAAGAGGCGCACCAAGAGCGTACACGCTGGGACCCGAAAGATGGTGAACTATGCCTGGTCAGGACGAAGTCAGGGGAAACCCTGATGGAGGTCCGTAGCGATTCTGACGTGCAAATCGATCGTCGGAACTGGGTATAGGGGCGAAAGACTAATCGAACCATCTAGTAGCTGGTTCCCTCCGAAGTTTCCCTCAGGATAGCTGGCGCTCGTTGCGTACGAGTTTCATCCGGTAAAGCGAATGATTAGAGGCATTGGGGTCGAAACGACCTCAACCTATTCTCAAACTTTAAATGGGTGAGATCTCCGGCTTGCTCGAACTATTGAAGCCGTGAGACTCGAATCAGAGTGCCAAGTGGGCCATTTTTGGTAAGCAGAACTGGCGCTGTGGGATGAACCAAACGTCGAGTTAAAGCGCCTAAATCGACGCTTATGGGATACCATGAAAGGCGTTGGTAACTTAAGACAGCAGGACGGTGGCCATGGAAGTCGGAATCCGCCAAGGAGTGTGTAACAACTCACCTGCCGAAGTTACTAGCCCTGAAAATGGATGGCGCTGAAGCGTCGTGCTTATACTCGACCGTCAGCGGCATGTGCGGTACTGCTTATAGTTTACTATAAGCGACCATGAAGCCCTGACGAGTAGGAGGGTCGCGGCGGTGTGCGCAGAAGGGCTGGCCGTGAGGCCGTCTGGAGCCGCCGTCGGTGCAGATCTTGGTGGTAGTAGCAAATACTCCAGCGAGGCCCTGGAGGACTGACGTGGAGAAGGGTTTCGTGTGAACAGCCGTTGCACACGAGTCAGTCGATCCTAAGCCCTAGGCGAAAGCCGATGTTGATGTGGTGTAGCTTAATTTATTCAAATTTATTATTATGAATGATAAGTATGTACACACCCGTCGGGCGAAAGGGAATCCGGTTCCTATTCCGGAACCCGGCAGCGGAACCGTCAAAAAGTCGGGCCCTCGCAAGAGAGTTCGTCGGGGCAA
>CAXIIO010001129.1:25000-35000 GCA_964028335.1 Altica lythri | reverse complement strand
AATGTAACTTCTTGTTACATCCTAGTTGTGCTAAATACTTAAAAAAATACTAGCTGACCCGGCCACGCGTTGCTGTGGCTAAGGTTTTTGTTATACTATTACATTGTAGTAAACTATTTAAGAGGAACAGTAGGAGAAAATCAGTCATGAGGACCACAATGCTTTTTTACATAGATGCCATTTGTAAAAAAATATGGTGACCTCTATGACAGATTTTTTACTACCGTAAACCCTTAATACAATAAAATTATTATTTACGAATGAAGACGGAAACGTTAAAGCTGGTATAAAAATTTACTGGATTGGGATTTGAATGGGAACGATTTTAAACGCGATTAATTCAAATTTTCGTACAATTGATATTAATCAAAAATCAATACAAACGAATTTTATTATTTATATCTGTACCCGGTGCACGTTGCTACGCCAACAACTAAAATAAATTTAAGAAAAATAAAAGATAAGAAGAGATAGAGAAGGAAAGAAAGCTTATAGTTTTTTTTTCTTATCGCACCAAAAATATATCTTTCGAACTTATATTTATACGAATTCGTATAGATATCTACTAATCAGTATTGAATTTAATACATGGAAGCGCCATCTGGTAGTAACTTCCATTAATACGAATATCATATTCATCTTACCCATTAAAAATAGATCATCATACTGATTTTCATGACAATCGGTTGAACGGGTCGGAGTTGCTACTCTGCAGCCCCACCTGATGGCGAGTGGCATCAATGAGCATATCATACAAACCTTCTCCGTGGTAAAATACATATAGATACCAATTTTCATGACAATCGGTTGAACGGGGCAGAAGTTGCTACTTTGCAGCGCCACCTGGTGGCGAGTGGCATCAATGAGCATATCATATAAACGTTCTCCGTGGAAAAAAAATATATATACCAATTTTCATAATAATCGGTACAGTAGTTTTTGAGTTCATAGATTTTATACATACAAACATCCTTTTATATATATGTATATATATATATATATATATATATATATATATATATATATATATATATATATATATATATATATATATATAGAATATTTGTACCTTGTTATTTAGTTTTTTAGGTAATTTAGTTTTATAATTATTATAGAGTAAAACTTGTAAAAAAGGAAAATCCGTAAATAAATTAATAAATAAATAAAATTTATACATTCCATAAATTAAAACTATGGGTATGATGTCACAGGTTAATTTAAGGTTTATTTAATTAAGTGACCACGTTTCCGAACAAACGATGCTCTTTCAATATAGTCTATGGCTGTGAATGACATTGACATTCGTTACGCGCGTTTTTTAAAATATGCAAAATTAAATGTCTATTTTTCAATATTTCTGAGAGATTTTCTTAATATTTTCTTCCGTAAGAACCTTCTCCTAATAATAACAAATACAACAAAAAAAGAATTAGTAAAATCGGTCCAGTCATTCACGCGTGATGCCATGACCAAGGAAAACGGGTTTCATTTTTATATATATGGATTGAAATGGCGAGTGATTTAACCATAAATTGCCGTGGTAGTTTTTCGAACAGAAAGACCATCAAACTTATATTTTTTTTGGATTGAGAAAGCGTCTTTTCATTATCCAATTCGTTTTGGTTTGTTGTAAAATTTGTTCATAACATAACAACATCCTTCATCATCGTTGTCGTTGTAAGACAATGAAAATTGGACCTTACAGGTGTATTTCGCAGACGACTTTTAATTTGTAAAATTAATTTTAGATTGCTCAATAATTTTAACAATTACAAACATTAAAAAAACTGCTATACAAAGTCAAGTAAATGCAATTTTTAATTGCACACTATTAAGTAACTTTCCATCGTCCCAAAATATGTTACAAAACACTATTTTAACGCCAAATATATAGCAACATTTGCGTGGCTATTTTACAATTATTGTACTATCGTAAAATGAACGCAGAAACGTAAATCCGCTTCCTGGTTTATCAGTGCTTTCTAATAGACTCTGTACATGACACGATTACTAGTATTACTTCAAACTTCTCATCATGCCATACTGTGTGGTTGTATTATTGTATTGTATACACTGACTTTGTCAAAAGTGTTAAGGTGTATGAAGATTCTACCAAAAAAATATTATAGTTTCTTTGCCATTTTCCTTACGATATAGTCATGATGTGTGACAACAGTTAAATTGTTATCTACTATGAAGTCTAGGTATTTAAACTTCGTTTTAAATTCAATTGTGCATGACCTATCTACTATCACATATTTAACTTGTGAAAGTACAAAGAATTTTATTAAAAATATTTCTATATTGTTAATAAAACGAAATATCTATACCACTGCTTTTGTGTTTAATACTTAGAAGCAGTGTTTATAAATAAAGTGTAGTTTAAGCTAGATAGCTGTTTTGTAGAATTTTATGTTTTTACTTGCTGTGAAAATACGTAGAAATTTGTTGAAAATATATTTATATGGTAAATTAAACGAAATGTGTATGCTACTGTTTCTGCTGTCAATTCTATAAAACGGTAGCAGTAAGTAAAGTGTACTTTTTCACATATTTGTAACTTGTGAAAGTACAGAGAATTTTATTGAAAATATTTTAATATTGTTAATAAAACCAAATATGTAGAATTTTAAGTTTTAACTTGTGAAACTATGTAGAATTTTTGTGAAATTATATTTATATTATAAATCAAAGGAAAATATATTTTTATGTCGTAAATTAAACGAAATATATATGCTACTGATTCTGCTTTTAATTTTGAAAAACAATGGTAGTAAATAAAATGTACTTTTTTACATATTTAACTTGTGAAAGTACGGAGAATTTTATTGAAAATATTTTGATGTTGTTAATAAAACTAAATATCTATACAACTGCTTTTGCTTTTAATATTAAGAAGCAGTGCTAGTAAATAAAGTGTAGTTTTAAGCTAGATAGCTGTTTTGTAGAATTTCATGTTTTTACTTGTTGTGAAAGTACGTAGAAATTTTTTGAAATTTTATTAATATTGAAAAGTAAATGAAATATTTATGCTTCTGCTTCTGTTTCCGATTCCAAGAAACAATGCTAGTGAAAAAATGTAGGTTTAAGCTTCGAAAGCTGTTTTGTAGAATTTTAAGTTTTAACTTGTGAAAGTATGTAGAATTTTTCTGGAATTATATTTATATGGTAAATCAGAGAAAAATATATTTTTATGTCGTAAATTAAACGAAATATATATGCTACTGATTCTGATTTTGAGTTTGAAAAACGGTGGTAGTAAATAAAATAAACTTTTTTACATATTTAACTTGTGAAAGTACGGAGAATTTTATTGAAAATATTTTGATGTTGTTAATAAAACTAAATATCTATACAACTGCTTTTGCTTTTAATATTAAGAAGCAGTGCTAGTAAATAAAGTGTAGTTTTAAGCTAGATAGCTGTTTTGTAGAATTTCATGTTTTTACTTGTTGTGAAAGTACGTAGAAATTTTTTGAAATTTTATTAATATTGAAAAGTAAATGAAATATTTATGCTTCTGCTTCTGTTTCCGATTCCAAGAAACAATGCTAGTGAAAAAATGTAGGTTTAAGCTTCGAAAGCTGTTTTGTAGAATTTTAAGTTTTAACTTGTGAAAGTATGTAGAATTTTTCTGGAATTATATTTATATGGTAAATCAGAGAAAAATATATTTTTATGTCGTAAATTAAACGAAATATATATGCTACTGATTCTGCTTTTGAGTTTGAAAAACGGTGGTAGTAAATAAAATGTACTTTTTTACATATTTAACTTGTGAAAGTACAGAGAATTTTATTGAAAATATTTTTATATTGTTAATATAAACTAAATATCTATACAACTGCTTTTGCTTTCAATATTAAGAAGCAGTGCTAGTAAATAAAGTGTAGTTTTAAGCTAGATAGCTGTTTTGTAGAATTTCATGTTTTTACTTGTTGTGATAGTACGTAGAAATTTTATTAATATTGAAAAGTAAATGAAATATTTATGCTTCTGCTTCTGTTTCCGATTCCAAGAAACAGTGCTAGTAAAAAAATGTAGGTTTAAGCTTCGAAAACTGTTTTGTAGAATTTTAAGTTTTAACTTGTGAAAGTATGTAGAATTTTTCTAAAATTATATTTATATGCTAAATCAGAGAAAAATATATTTTTATTAAATTAAACGAAATATATATGCTACTGTTTCTGCTGTCGATTCTAAAAAACGGTAGTAGTAAATAAAATGTACTTTTTTACATATTTAACTTGTGAAAGTACGGAGAATTTTATTGAAAATATTTTTATATTGTTAATATAAACTAAATATCTATACAACTGCTTTTGCTTTCAATATTAAGAAGCAGTGCTAGTAAATAAAGTGTAGTTTTAAGGTAGATAGCTGTTTTGTAGAATTTCATGTTTTTACTTGTTGTGAAAGTACGTAGAAATTTTTTGAAATTTTATTAATATTGAAAAGTAAATGAAATATTTATGCTTCTGCTTCTGTTTCCGATTCCAAGAAACAATGCTAGTGAAAAAATGTAGGTTTAAGCTTCGAAAGCTGTTTTGTAGAATTTTAAGTTTTAACTTGTGAAAGTATGTAGAATTTTTCTGGAATTATATTTATATGGTAAATCAGAGAAAAATATATTTTTATGTCGTAAATTAAACGAAATATATATGCTACTGATTCTGCTTTTGAGTTTGAAAAACGGTGGTAGTAAATAAAATGTACTTTTTTACATATTTAACTTGTGAAAGTACAGAGAATTTTATTGAAAATATTTTTATATTGTTAATATAAACTAAATATCTATACAACTGCTTTTGCTTTCAATATTAAGAAGCAGTGCTAGTAAATAAAGTGTAGTTTTAAGGTAGATAGCTGTTTTGTAGAATTTCATGTTTTTACTTGTTGTGATAGTACGTAGAAATTGTATTAATATTGAAAAGTAAATGAAATATTTATGCTTCTGCTTCTGTTTCCGATTCCAAGAAACAGTGCTAGTAAAAAAATGTAGGTTTAAGCTTCGAAAACTGTTTTGTAGAATTTTAAGTTTTAACTTGTGAAAGTATGTAGAATTTTTCTAAAATTATATTTATATGCTAAATCAGAGAAAAATATATTTTTATTAAATTAAACGAAATATATATGCTACTGTTTCTGCTGTCGATTCTAAAAAACGGTAGTAGTAAATAAAGTATACTTTTTTAAATGTTTAATTTGTGAAAGTACGTGGAATATTTTTGAAAGCACATGATATAATGGTCAACGAATAATAGTTTTTATATCTTGTTAATTTAATATTAAGATAAACCAATTTAATAACTGAATTAATTGTGTTAACGTATTTTAGTAAGAAATGATTGAATTATTATTGTAGTTAAATTTTACAAGTTATTTCTCAGTAATATGTAAAAATAATTTTTTTTAAATATATTTTTTTGTAAATATCACTTAATTGTGCCAACATAACAACTTAAGTTTTAATAAAATTTTATGAAATTTTATAATGTAATCTTTATTTTCATTAGAATGTTATATAGATTACGTAATGATTAAATTTATTGGACGAATATTAAATTATATAAAGTATTAAACCATAAATTTAAACTACATATACTAAATAACGTAAAGCGCTATAATAACAATTGCCCAGTTATGTAAAAAGACGACTCGACAAATACTCGATCTAAAAGTCTGGTGTTGTCCAAGTTTGATCTTTTTGCATTGTGGTTGAGATTTATATTATATATTTTATTTTCTAACATTTCTATCTTCAAAAATGTTGGTAGTAATTGTTAAGAAATATAAAATTATGTATATATAAAACCACAATTATTTTTTGTATCGTAAGATACAGATCACACAGCGAGATCGCGGATTTTGCAAGGCGTTTACACGTTTGGCGATCCACATGCGATCAAACTAATAAAATTTGATTTCAATCAAATTTTTCATTTTTTGCGACAACTCTCTTCTGTCCGAGCGAGAATTTCTATTCGTAACGATTCTTTCGAGTACACCGTGTCGCTTTATATCTAGCGAAGGGTCGAGAGAATGTTCGAAATTTTTTGCCGGTAGGCGTTTATATAAAACATGACAAAGTAGTTACATTTAAAACTAGCTCTCTGTTATGTAATATATTGTCTGTCCGGTTTTTATATGTAATATAAGAGATAATACAAATACGATTGTCTTGTCTTCTATAAATATCATATATACCTTATCTCCTATTAAGCGTGGCGTGCGAAAAGTTTAACTTTTCATGTACGCAAAATTCAACACGCACTAGGAAAAGAATATGATAGAGATTTGACACATCGGTCTTTTGTTTCTCTTGAATTGCAAATTTGTAATACTAGAGGAGACTGATAATCTCTGTTATTCTTTTTCGAATGACGGAACAACAGCTCCCTGGTTGATCCTGCCAGTAGTCATATGCTTGTCTCAAAGATTAAGCCATGCATGTCTCAGTACAAGCCAAATTAAGGTGAAACCGCGAAAGGCTCATTAAATCAGTTATGGTTCCTTAGATCGTACCCACATTTACTTGGATAACTGTGGTAATTCTAGAGCTAATACATGCAAACAGAGCTCCGACCGGAGACGGAAGGAGCGCTTTTATTAGATCAAAACCAATCGGTGGCGAGCTTGCTCGACATCGTAATACTTGGTGACTCTGAATAACTTTACGCTGATCGCACGGTCTCGCACCGGCGACGCATCTTTCAAATGTCTGCCTTATCAACTGTCGATGGTAGGTTCTGCGCCTACCATGGTTGTAACGGGTAACGGGGAATCAGGGTTCGATTCCGGAGAGGGAGCCTGAGAAACGGCTACCACATCCAAGGAAGGCAGCAGGCGCGCAAATTACCCACTCCCGGCACGGGGAGGTAGTGACGAAAAATAACGATACGGGACTCATCCGAGGCCCCGTAATCGGAATGAGTACACTCTAAACCCTTTAACGAGGATCAATTGGAGGGCAAGTCTGGTGCCAGCAGCCGCGGTAATTCCAGCTCCAATAGCGTATATTAAAGTTGTTGCGGTTAAAAAGCTCGTAGTCGAATCTGTGTCCCGCGTCGCTGGTTCATCGTACGCGGTGTCAACTGGCGTGTCGCGGGACGTCCTGCCGGTGGGCTTAGCTCGCAAGGGCGGCCCAACTCAATCCCGCCGCGGTGCTCTTCACTGAGTGTCGAGGTGGGCCGGCACGTTTACTTTGAACAAATTAGAGTGCTTAAAGCAGGCTAAAACTTCGCCTGAATACTGTGTGCATGGAATAATGGAATAGGACCTCGGTTCTATTTTGTTGGTTTTCGGAACCCCGAGGTAATGATTAATAGGAACGGATGGGGGCATTCGTATTGCGACGTTAGAGGTGAAATTCTTGGATCGTCGCAAGACGGACAGAAGCGAAAGCATTTGCCAAAAACGCTTTCATTGATCAAGAACGAAAGTTAGAGGTTCGAAGGCGATCAGATACCGCCCTAGTTCTAACCATAAACGATGCCAGCTAGCGATCCGCCGACGTTCCTCCGATGACTCGGCGGGCAGCTTCCGGGAAACCAAAGCTTTTGGGTTCCGGGGGAAGTATGGTTGCAAAGCTGAAACTTAAAGGAATTGACGGAAGGGCACCACCAGGAGTGGAGCCTGCGGCTTAATTTGACTCAACACGGGAAACCTCACCAGGCCCGGACACCGGAAGGATTGACAGATTGAGAGCTCTTTCTTGATTCGGTGGGTGGTGGTGCATGGCCGTTCTTAGTTGGTGGAGCGATTTGTCTGGTTAATTCCGATAACGAACGAGACTCTAGCCTGCTAACTAGGCTTATTTCGACATCCCAAAGGCCCGCCGGTGATGGGTTTCGGCCCCCACTGCGCGCGGTTTTTACTGTCGGCGTACAAACAATTCTTCTTAGAGGGACAGGCGGCTTCTAGCCGCACGAGATTGAGCAATAACAGGTCTGTGATGCCCTTAGATGTTCTGGGCCGCACGCGCGCTACACTGAAGGAATCAGCGTGTCCTCCCTGGCCGAGCGGCCCGGGTAACCCGCTGAACCTCCTTCGTGCTAGGGATTGGGGCTTGCAATTGTTCCCCATGAACGAGGAATTCCCAGTAAGCGCGAGTCATAAGCTCGCGTTGATTACGTCCCTGCCCTTTGTACACACCGCCCGTCGCTACTACCGATTGAATGATTTAGTGAGGTCTTCGGACTGAGCGCGGTGGCGTTTCGGCGTCGTCGATGCTTCGGAAAGATGACCAAACTTGATCATTTAGAGGAAGTAAAAGTCGTAATAAGGTTTCCGTAGGTGAACCTGCGGAAGGATCATTACAGTGTTTGTCAACTTACGACAAGTCTGTTATAAATATTTGAACTATATATCGTTTTACTTGCATATGCTGTCATTAGAACGTCCGTTATTAAACGCATACGATCTTTTGAGGTATAGAATGCGAAATAAACGAAATGTTTTTAGGAACTAAAGTTAGAAACAATTATATTATTTATATTTTTGTTTACTTTAAAGTTCTAAAAAAAACAAAGTTGTCGATGAGGTCTAATATTAATATGTATATACCAATTTGTCTTGATAAAAATTGGGTACCAAGAAAAATAACAAATTCGTATCCATCTGTTATTCAGATAAAAAAACGAATAATTTTTTTCTAAGGAATTCAAAATCGTAGAATGCGATATATTATTCCGACGGTGTTGAAAGTTTTTCGCCCAAATTGTCAAGATGGTAAAAATGCATGTACTCATTGGTGACGAAATTAAGAGGAAATACTTGTGCACGTTTACTCCGTGTACGCCTCGTTTGTAAAACACGGCGTTACAAATGGAGAAATTCGTAAGTACATAATTTTCTCTTATCATTTTTTTTTTAATACATTTTTCACGATATTTTATAAGACGTATAGTTTCTTTAAACGAAAACTTATACTTTCGTATGGAAACACGTTTAATGTTAAAACGATTACCCTGAACGGTGAATCACTTGGCTCGTGGGTCGATGAAGAACGCAGCTAATTGCGCGTCAACTTGTGAACTGCAGGACACATGAACATCGACATTTCGAACGCACATTGCGGTCCTCGGATACTCGTTCCTGGACCACTCCTGGCTGAGGGTCGTATCAAATTAAAAAGACTGTTCGATTTTTTTTTTTTGAAAAAAATTGTCGGAACGCGTTGGATGTAGATGCGTTTATTTTTAACGCAACATCTTAAATTGCGATAGCAACGTATAAAATTTGTATAAATTTTATACGTGTATTGTACACAACGTATCGAACATAAAAATGCGTAAATCTATATGTCTTTTAAATGTAGTAGAATTACGTACACGATCGTCGTGTCCGAGAAATCTTCTCAAAGACGACGTCTGATCTGTGTTTCTATATGGCATTTAATTATTGGACATTGATTTTAAAATGCATAGTTTGGTACTTAAATATCATCTATCGACCTCAGAGCAGGTGAGACTACCCGCTGAATTTAAGCATATTACTAAGCGGAGGAAAAGAAACTAACTAGGATTCCCTCAGTAGCTGCGAGCGAACAGGGAAAAGCCCAGTACCGAATCCCGTGGCCGACATCGACCACCGGGAAATGTGGTGTTAGGGAGGATTCATTATCCCGAGATTGTGCGGCGCGTCCAAGTCCTTCTTGAACGGGGCCACAGCCCATAGAGGGTGCCAGGCCCGTAGTGACCGCTGCCAATTGCGGGAGAATCTCTCCTCAGAGTCGGGTTGCTTGAGAGTGCAGCCCTAAGTGGGTGGTAAACTCCATCTAAGGCTAAATATGACCACGAGACCGATAGCGAACAAGTACCGTGAGGGAAAGTTGAAAAGCACTTTGAAGAGAGAGTTCAAGAGTACGTGAAACCGTTCAGGGGTAAACCTGAGAAACCCGAAAGGTCGAAAGAGGAAATTCATTCGCGTCTCTACTGTCGGAGTTGAAAGTTTGTGTGACGGATTACGTTTACGTCGTCCGCGCCTCTCGTTCTTCGAA
>CAXIIO010001129.1:10000-20000 GCA_964028335.1 Altica lythri | reverse complement strand
CGAACTTATATTTATACGAATTCGTATAGATATCTACTAATCAGTATTGAATTTAATACATGGAAGCGCCATCTGGTAGTAACTTCCATTAATACGAATATCATATTCATCTTACCCATTAAAAATAGATCATCATACTGATTTTCATGACAATCGGTTGAACGGGTCGGAGTTGCTACTCTGCAGCCCCACCTGATGGCGAGTGGCATCAATGAGCATATCATACAAACCTTCTCCGTGGTAAAATACATATAGATACCAATTTTCATGACAATCGGTTGAACGGGGCAGAAGTTGCTACTTTGCAGCGCCACCTGGTGGCGAGTGGCATCAATGAGCATATCATATAAACGTTCTCCGTGGAAAAAAAATATATATACCAATTTTCATAATAATCGGTACAGTAGTTTTTGAGTTCATAGATTTTATACATACAAACATCCTTTTATATATATGTATATATATATATATATATATATATATATATATATATATATATATATATATAGAATATTTGTACCTTGTTATTTAGTTTTTTAGGTAATTTAGTTTTATAATTATTATAGAGTAAAACTTGTAAAAAAGGAAAATCCGTAAATAAATTAATAAATAAATAAAATTTATACATTCCATAAATTAAAACTATGGGTATGATGTCACAGGTTAATTTAAGGTTTATTTAATTAAGTGACCACGTTTCCGAACAAACGATGCTCTTTCAATATAGTCTATGGCTGTGAATGACATTGACATTCGTTACGCGCGTTTTTTAAAATATGCAAAATTAAATGTCTATTTTTCAATATTTCTGAGAGATTTTCTTAATATTTTCTTCCGTAAGAACCTTCTCCTAATAATAACAAATACAACAAAAAAAGAATTAGTAAAATCGGTCCAGTCATTCACGCGTGATGCCATGACCAAGGAAAACGGGTTTCATTTTTATATATATGGATTGAAATGGCGAGTGATTTAACCATAAATTGCCGTGGTAGTTTTTCGAACAGAAAGACCATCAAACTTATATTTTTTTTGGATTGAGAAAGCGTCTTTTCATTATCCAATTCGTTTTGGTTTGTTGTAAAATTTGTTCATAACATAACAACATCCTTCATCATCGTTGTCGTTGTAAGACAATGAAAATTGGACCTTACAGGTGTATTTCGCAGACGACTTTTAATTTGTAAAATTAATTTTAGATTGCTCAATAATTTTAACAATTACAAACATTAAAAAAACTGCTATACAAAGTCAAGTAAATGCAATTTTTAATTGCACACTATTAAGTAACTTTCCATCGTCCCAAAATATGTTACAAAACACTATTTTAACGCCAAATATATAGCAACATTTGCGTGGCTATTTTACAATTATTGTACTATCGTAAAATGAACGCAGAAACGTAAATCCGCTTCCTGGTTTATCAGTGCTTTCTAATAGACTCTGTACATGACACGATTACTAGTATTACTTCAAACTTCTCATCATGCCATACTGTGTGGTTGTATTATTGTATTGTATACACTGACTTTGTCAAAAGTGTTAAGGTGTATGAAGATTCTACCAAAAAAATATTATAGTTTCTTTGCCATTTTCCTTACGATATAGTCATGATGTGTGACAACAGTTAAATTGTTATCTACTATGAAGTCTAGGTATTTAAACTTCGTTTTAAATTCAATTGTGCATGACCTATCTACTATCACATATTTAACTTGTGAAAGTACAAAGAATTTTATTAAAAATATTTCTATATTGTTAATAAAACGAAATATCTATACCACTGCTTTTGTGTTTAATACTTAGAAGCAGTGTTTATAAATAAAGTGTAGTTTAAGCTAGATAGCTGTTTTGTAGAATTTTATGTTTTTACTTGCTGTGAAAATACGTAGAAATTTGTTGAAAATATATTTATATGGTAAATTAAACGAAATGTGTATGCTACTGTTTCTGCTGTCAATTCTATAAAACGGTAGCAGTAAGTAAAGTGTACTTTTTCACATATTTGTAACTTGTGAAAGTACAGAGAATTTTATTGAAAATATTTTAATATTGTTAATAAAACCAAATATGTAGAATTTTAAGTTTTAACTTGTGAAACTATGTAGAATTTTTGTGAAATTATATTTATATTATAAATCAAAGGAAAATATATTTTTATGTCGTAAATTAAACGAAATATATATGCTACTGATTCTGCTTTTAATTTTGAAAAACAATGGTAGTAAATAAAATGTACTTTTTTACATATTTAACTTGTGAAAGTACGGAGAATTTTATTGAAAATATTTTGATGTTGTTAATAAAACTAAATATCTATACAACTGCTTTTGCTTTTAATATTAAGAAGCAGTGCTAGTAAATAAAGTGTAGTTTTAAGCTAGATAGCTGTTTTGTAGAATTTCATGTTTTTACTTGTTGTGAAAGTACGTAGAAATTTTTTGAAATTTTATTAATATTGAAAAGTAAATGAAATATTTATGCTTCTGCTTCTGTTTCCGATTCCAAGAAACAATGCTAGTGAAAAAATGTAGGTTTAAGCTTCGAAAGCTGTTTTGTAGAATTTTAAGTTTTAACTTGTGAAAGTATGTAGAATTTTTCTGGAATTATATTTATATGGTAAATCAGAGAAAAATATATTTTTATGTCGTAAATTAAACGAAATATATATGCTACTGATTCTGATTTTGAGTTTGAAAAACGGTGGTAGTAAATAAAATAAACTTTTTTACATATTTAACTTGTGAAAGTACGGAGAATTTTATTGAAAATATTTTGATGTTGTTAATAAAACTAAATATCTGTACAACTGCTTTTGCTTTTAATATTAAGAAGCAGTGCTAGTAAATAAAGTGTAGTTTTAAGCTAGATAGCTGTTTTGTAGAATTTCATGTTTTTACTTGTTGTGAAAGTACGTAGAAATTTTTTGAAATTTTATTAATATTGAAAAGTAAATGAAATATTTATGCTTCTGCTTCTGTTTCCGATTCCAAGAAACAATGCTAGTGAAAAAATGTAGGTTTAAGCTTCGAAAGCTGTTTTGTAGAATTTTAAGTTTTAACTTGTGAAAGTATGTAGAATTTTTCTGGAATTATATTTATATGGTAAATCAGAGAAAAATATATTTTTATGTCGTAAATTAAACGAAATATATATGCTACTGATTCTGCTTTTGAGTTTGAAAAACGGTGGTAGTAAATAAAATGTACTTTTTTACATATTTAACTTGTGAAAGTACAGAGAATTTTATTGAAAATATTTTTATATTGTTAATATAAACTAAATATCTATACAACTGCTTTTGCTTTCAATATTAAGAAGCAGTGCTAGTAAATAAAGTGTAGTTTTAAGCTAGATAGCTGTTTTGTAGAATTTCATGTTTTTACTTGTTGTGATAGTACGTAGAAATTTTATTAATATTGAAAAGTAAATGAAATATTTATGCTTCTGCTTCTGTTTCCGATTCCAAGAAACAGTGCTAGTAAAAAAATGTAGGTTTAAGCTTCGAAAACTGTTTTGTAGAATTTTAAGTTTTAACTTGTGAAAGTATGTAGAATTTTTCTAAAATTATATTTATATGCTAAATCAGAGAAAAATATATTTTTATTAAATTAAACGAAATATATATGCTACTGTTTCTGCTGTCGATTCTAAAAAACGGTAGTAGTAAATAAAATGTACTTTTTTACATATTTAACTTGTGAAAGTACGGAGAATTTTATTGAAAATATTTTTATATTGTTAATATAAACTAAATATCTATACAACTGCTTTTGCTTTCAATATTAAGAAGCAGTGCTAGTAAATAAAGTGTAGTTTTAAGGTAGATAGCTGTTTTGTAGAATTTCATGTTTTTACTTGTTGTGAAAGTACGTAGAAATTTTTTGAAATTTTATTAATATTGAAAAGTAAATGAAATATTTATGCTTCTGCTTCTGTTTCCGATTCCAAGAAACAATGCTAGTGAAAAAATGTAGGTTTAAGCTTCGAAAGCTGTTTTGTAGAATTTTAAGTTTTAACTTGTGAAAGTATGTAGAATTTTTCTGGAATTATATTTATATGGTAAATCAGAGAAAAATATATTTTTATGTCGTAAATTAAACGAAATATATATGCTACTGATTCTGCTTTTGAGTTTGAAAAACGGTGGTAGTAAATAAAATGTACTTTTTTACATATTTAACTTGTGAAAGTACAGAGAATTTTATTGAAAATATTTTTATATTGTTAATATAAACTAAATATCTATACAACTGCTTTTGCTTTCAATATTAAGAAGCAGTGCTAGTAAATAAAGTGTAGTTTTAAGGTAGATAGCTGTTTTGTAGAATTTCATGTTTTTACTTGTTGTGATAGTACGTAGAAATTGTATTAATATTGAAAAGTAAATGAAATATTTATGCTTCTGCTTCTGTTTCCGATTCCAAGAAACAGTGCTAGTAAAAAAATGTAGGTTTAAGCTTCGAAAACTGTTTTGTAGAATTTTAAGTTTTAACTTGTGAAAGTATGTAGAATTTTTCTAAAATTATATTTATATGCTAAATCAGAGAAAAATATATTTTTATTAAATTAAACGAAATATATATGCTACTGTTTCTGCTGTCGATTCTAAAAAACGGTAGTAGTAAATAAAGTATACTTTTTTAAATGTTTAATTTGTGAAAGTACGTGGAATATTTTTGAAAGCACATGATATAATGGTCAACGAATAATAGTTTTTATATCTTGTTAATTTAATATTAAGATAAACCAATTTAATAACTGAATTAATTGTGTTAACGTATTTTAGTAAGAAATGATTGAATTATTATTGTAGTTAAATTTTACAAGTTATTTCTCAGTAATATGTAAAAATAATTTTTTTTAAATATATTTTTTTGTAAATATCACTTAATTGTGCCAACATAACAACTTAAGTTTTAATAAAATTTTATGAAATTTTATAATGTAATCTTTATTTTCATTAGAATGTTATATAGATTACGTAATGATTAAATTTATTGGACGAATATTAAATTATATAAAGTATTAAACCATAAATTTAAACTACATATACTAAATAACGTAAAGCGCTATAATAACAATTGCCCAGTTATGTAAAAAGACGACTCGACAAATACTCGATCTAAAAGTCTGGTGTTGTCCAAGTTTGATCTTTTTGCATTGTGGTTGAGATTTATATTATATATTTTATTTTCTAACATTTCTATCTTCAAAAATGTTGGTAGTAATTGTTAAGAAATATAAAATTATGTATATATAAAACCACAATTATTTTTTGTATCGTAAGATACAGATCACACAGCGAGATCGCGGATTTTGCAAGGCGTTTACACGTTTGGCGATCCACATGCGATCAAACTAATAAAATTTGATTTCAATCAAATTTTTCATTTTTTGCGACAACTCTCTTCTGTCCGAGCGAGAATTTCTATTCGTAACGATTCTTTCGAGTACACCGTGTCGCTTTATATCTAGCGAAGGGTCGAGAGAATGTTCGAAATTTTTTGCCGGTAGGCGTTTATATAAAACATGACAAAGTAGTTACATTTAAAACTAGCTCTCTGTTATGTAATATATTGTCTGTCCGGTTTTTATATGTAATATAAGAGATAATACAAATACGATTGTCTTGTCTTCTATAAATATCATATATACCTTATCTCCTATTAAGCGTGGCGTGCGAAAAGTTTAACTTTTCATGTACGCAAAATTCAACACGCACTAGGAAAAGAATATGATAGAGATTTGACACATCGGTCTTTTGTTTCTCTTGAATTGCAAATTTGTAATACTAGAGGAGACTGATAATCTCTGTTATTCTTTTTCGAATGACGGAACAACAGCTCCCTGGTTGATCCTGCCAGTAGTCATATGCTTGTCTCAAAGATTAAGCCATGCATGTCTCAGTACAAGCCAAATTAAGGTGAAACCGCGAAAGGCTCATTAAATCAGTTATGGTTCCTTAGATCGTACCCACATTTACTTGGATAACTGTGGTAATTCTAGAGCTAATACATGCAAACAGAGCTCCGACCGGAGACGGAAGGAGCGCTTTTATTAGATCAAAACCAATCGGTGGCGAGCTTGCTCGACATCGTAATACTTGGTGACTCTGAATAACTTTACGCTGATCGCACGGTCTCGCACCGGCGACGCATCTTTCAAATGTCTGCCTTATCAACTGTCGATGGTAGGTTCTGCGCCTACCATGGTTGTAACGGGTAACGGGGAATCAGGGTTCGATTCCGGAGAGGGAGCCTGAGAAACGGCTACCACATCCAAGGAAGGCAGCAGGCGCGCAAATTACCCACTCCCGGCACGGGGAGGTAGTGACGAAAAATAACGATACGGGACTCATCCGAGGCCCTGTAATCGGAATGAGTACACTCTAAACCCTTTAACGAGGATCAATTGGAGGGCAAGTCTGGTGCCAGCAGCCGCGGTAATTCCAGCTCCAATAGCGTATATTAAAGTTGTTGCGGTTAAAAAGCTCGTAGTCGAATCTGTGTCCCGCGTCGCTGGTTCATCGTACGCGGTGTCAACTGGCGTGTCGCGGGACGTCCTGCCGGTGGGCTTAGCTCGCAAGGGCGGCCCAACTCAATCCCGCCGCGGTGCTCTTCACTGAGTGTCGAGGTGGGCCGGCACGTTTACTTTGAACAAATTAGAGTGCTTAAAGCAGGCTAAAACTTCGCCTGAATACTGTGTGCATGGAATAATGGAATAGGACCTCGGTTCTATTTTGTTGGTTTTCGGAACCCCGAGGTAATGATTAATAGGAACGGATGGGGGCATTCGTATTGCGACGTTAGAGGTGAAATTCTTGGATCGTCGCAAGACGGACAGAAGCGAAAGCATTTGCCAAAAACGCTTTCATTGATCAAGAACGAAAGTTAGAGGTTCGAAGGCGATCAGATACCGCCCTAGTTCTAACCATAAACGATGCCAGCTAGCGATCCGCCGACGTTCCTCCGATGACTCGGCGGGCAGCTTCCGGGAAACCAAAGCTTTTGGGTTCCGGGGGAAGTATGGTTGCAAAGCTGAAACTTAAAGGAATTGACGGAAGGGCACCACCAGGAGTGGAGCCTGCGGCTTAATTTGACTCAACACGGGAAACCTCACCAGGCCCGGACACCGGAAGGATTGACAGATTGAGAGCTCTTTCTTGATTCGGTGGGTGGTGGTGCATGGCCGTTCTTAGTTGGTGGAGCGATTTGTCTGGTTAATTCCGATAACGAACGAGACTCTAGCCTGCTAACTAGGCGTATTTCGACATCCCAAAGGCCCGCCGGTGATGGGTTTCGGCCCCCACTGCGCGCGGTTTTTACTGTCGGCGTACAAACAATTCTTCTTAGAGGGACAGGCGGCTTCTAGCCGCACGAGATTGAGCAATAACAGGTCTGTGATGCCCTTAGATGTTCTGGGCCGCACGCGCGCTACACTGAAGGAATCAGCGTGTCCTCCCTGGCCGAGCGGCCCGGGTAACCCGCTGAACCTCCTTCGTGCTAGGGATTGGGGCTTGCAATTGTTCCCCATGAACGAGGAATTCCCAGTAAGCGCGAGTCATAAGCTCGCGTTGATTACGTCCCTGCCCTTTGTACACACCGCCCGTCGCTACTACCGATTGAATGATTTAGTGAGGTCTTCGGACTGAGCGCGGTGGCGTTTCGGCGTCGTCGATGCTTCGGAAAGATGACCAAACTTGATCATTTAGAGGAAGTAAAAGTCGTAAGAAGGTTTCCGTAGGTGAACCTGCGGAAGGATCATTACAGTGTTTGTCAACTTACGACAAGTCTGTTATAAATATTTGAACTATATATCGTTTTACTTGCATATGCTGTCATTAGAACGTCCGTTATTAAACGCATACGATCTTTTGAGGTATAGAATGCGAAATAAACGAAATGTTTTTAGGAACTAAAGTTAGAAACAATTATATTATTTATATTTTTGTTTACTTTAAAGTTCTAAAAAAAACAAAGTTGTCGATGAGGTCTAATATTAATATGTATATACCAATTTGTCTTGATAAAAATTGGGTACCAAGAAAAATAACAAATTCGTATCCATCTGTTATTCAGATAAAAAAACGAATAATTTTTTTCTAAGGAATTCAAAATCGTAGAATGCGATATATTATTCCGACGGTGTTGAAAGTTTTTCGCCCAAATTGTCAAGATGGTAAAAATGCATGTACTCATTGGTGACGAAATTAAGAGGAAATACTTGTGCACGTTTACTCCGTGTACGCCTCGTTTGTAAAACACGGCGTTACAAATGGAGAAATTCGTAAGTACATAATTTTCTCTTATCATTTTTTTTTTAATACATTTTTCACGATATTTTATAAGACGTATAGTTTCTTTAAACGAAAACTTATACTTTCGTATGGAAACACGTTTAATGTTAAAACGATTACCCTGAACGGTGAATCACTTGGCTCGTGGGTCGATGAAGAACGCAGCTAATTGCGCGTCAACTTGTGAACTGCAGGACACATGAACATCGACATTTCGAACGCACATTGCGGTCCTCGGATACTCGTTCCTGGACCACTCCTGGCTGAGGGTCGTATCAAATTAAAAAGACTGTTCGATTTTTTTTTTTTGAAAAAAATTGTCGGAACGCGTTGGATGTAGATGCGTTTATTTTTAACGCAACATCTTAAATTGCGATAGCAACGTATAAAATTTGTATAAATTTTATACGTGTATTGTACACAACGTATCGAACATAAAAATGCGTAAATCTATATGTCTTTTAAATGTAGTAGAATTACGTACACGATCGTCGTGTCCGAGAAATCTTCTCAAAGACGACGTCTGATCTGTGTTTCTATATGGCATTTAATTATTGGACATTGATTTTAAAATGCATAGTTTGGTACTTAAATATCATCTATCGACCTCAGAGCAGGTGAGACTACCCGCTGAATTTAAGCATATTACTAAGCGGAGGAAAAGAAACTAACTAGGATTCCCTCAGTAGCTGCGAGCGAACAGGGAAAAGCCCAGTACCGAATCCCGTGGCCGACATCGACCACCGGGAAATGTGGTGTTAGGGAGGATTCATTATCCCGAGATTGTGCGGCGCGTCCAAGTCCTTCTTGAACGGGGCCACAGCCCATAGAGGGTGCCAGGCCCGTAGTGACCGCTGCCAATTGCGGGAGAATCTCTCCTCAGAGTCGGGTTGCTTGAGAGTGCAGCCCTAAGTGGGTGGTAAACTCCATCTAAGGCTAAATATGACCACGAGACCGATAGCGAACAAGTACCGTGAGGGAAAGTTGAAAAGCACTTTGAAGAGAGAGTTCAAGAGTACGTGAAACCGTTCAGGGGTAAACCTGAGAAACCCGAAAGGTCGAAAGAGGAAATTCATTCGCGTCTCTACTGTCGGAGTTGAAAGTTTGTGTGACGGATTACGTTTACGTCGTCCGCGCCTCTCGTTCTTCGAACCGATGTGGAACGCGTGCACTTTTCCTCTAGTAGGACGTCGCGATCCGTTGGGTGTCTGTCTAAGACTTGGGGTGGAGCCCACATGGCTTTTGTCGCGTGGACCCTCGATGTTCCGACAGACTCGCTCGACGGTATGCTAAAGGCGCGGGGCCGCTACTCAGTTAGCGTTCGGCCCGTAGCAAGCACGTTCTGTGTTTGACGGTGATCGGACCTGGTGCCGATTCTGTCCCAGAACGACTGTTGGTTGCGGTGTTCTCGAACAGACCTCGTTGAAACGCCGATCAGCGACGCTATAGCTTTGGGTACTTTCAGGACCCGTCTTGAAACACGGACCAAGGAGTCTAGCATGTGCGCGAGTCATTGGGACATGACTAAACCTAAAGGCGTAATGAAAGTAAAGGTTTACCTTGCGTAGACCGAGGGAGGATGGGTGGTTTGCCCTTAAAGTGGCCACTCCGCACTCCCGGGGCGTCTCATTCTCATTGCGAGAAGAGGCGCACCAAGAGCGTACACGCTGGGACCCGAAAGATGGTGAACTATGCCTGGTC
>CAXIIO010001129.1:0-5000 GCA_964028335.1 Altica lythri | reverse complement strand
TTTATAATTATTATAGAGTAAAACTTGTAAAAAAGGAAAATCCGTAAATAAATTAATAAATAAATAAAATTTATACATTCCATAAATTAAAACTATGGGTATGATGTCACAGGTTAATTTAAGGTTTATTTAATTAAGTGACCACGTTTCCGAACAAACGATGCTCTTTCAATATAGTCTATGGCTGTGAATGACATTGACATTCGTTACGCGCGTTTTTTAAAATATGCAAAATTAAATGTCTATTTTTCAATATTTCTGAGAGATTTTCTTAATATTTTCTTCCGTAAGAACCTTCTCCTAATAATAACAAATACAACAAAAAAAGAATTAGTAAAATCGGTCCAGTCATTCACGCGTGATGCCATGACCAAGGAAAACGGGTTTCATTTTTATATATATGGATTGAAATGGCGAGTGATTTAACCATAAATTGCCGTGGTAGTTTTTCGAACAGAAAGACCATCAAACTTATATTTTTTTTGGATTGAGAAAGCGTCTTTTCATTATCCAATTCGTTTTGGTTTGTTGTAAAATTTGTTCATAACATAACAACATCCTTCATCATCGTTGTCGTTGTAAGACAATGAAAATTGGACCTTACAGGTGTATTTCGCAGACGACTTTTAATTTGTAAAATTAATTTTAGATTGCTCAATAATTTTAACAATTACAAACATTAAAAAAACTGCTATACAAAGTCAAGTAAATGCAATTTTTAATTGCACACTATTAAGTAACTTTCCATCGTCCCAAAATATGTTACAAAACACTATTTTAACGCCAAATATATAGCAACATTTGCGTGGCTATTTTACAATTATTGTACTATCGTAAAATGAACGCAGAAACGTAAATCCGCTTCCTGGTTTATCAGTGCTTTCTAATAGACTCTGTACATGACACGATTACTAGTATTACTTCAAACTTCTCATCATGCCATACTGTGTGGTTGTATTATTGTATTGTATACACTGACTTTGTCAAAAGTGTTAAGGTGTATGAAGATTCTACCAAAAAAATATTATAGTTTCTTTGCCATTTTCCTTACGATATAGTCATGATGTGTGACAACAGTTAAATTGTTATCTACTATGAAGTCTAGGTATTTAAACTTCGTTTTAAATTCAATTGTGCATGACCTATCTACTATCACATATTTAACTTGTGAAAGTACAAAGAATTTTATTAAAAATATTTCTATATTGTTAATAAAACGAAATATCTATACCACTGCTTTTGTGTTTAATACTTAGAAGCAGTGTTTATAAATAAAGTGTAGTTTAAGCTAGATAGCTGTTTTGTAGAATTTTATGTTTTTACTTGCTGTGAAAATACGTAGAAATTTGTTGAAAATATATTTATATGGTAAATTAAACGAAATGTGTATGCTACTGTTTCTGCTGTCAATTCTATAAAACGGTAGCAGTAAGTAAAGTGTACTTTTTCACATATTTGTAACTTGTGAAAGTACAGAGAATTTTATTGAAAATATTTTAATATTGTTAATAAAACCAAATATGTAGAATTTTAAGTTTTAACTTGTGAAACTATGTAGAATTTTTGTGAAATTATATTTATATTATAAATCAAAGGAAAATATATTTTTATGTCGTAAATTAAACGAAATATATATGCTACTGATTCTGCTTTTAATTTTGAAAAACAATGGTAGTAAATAAAATGTACTTTTTTACATATTTAACTTGTGAAAGTACGGAGAATTTTATTGAAAATATTTTGATGTTGTTAATAAAACTAAATATCTATACAACTGCTTTTGCTTTTAATATTAAGAAGCAGTGCTAGTAAATAAAGTGTAGTTTTAAGCTAGATAGCTGTTTTGTAGAATTTCATGTTTTTACTTGTTGTGAAAGTACGTAGAAATTTTTTGAAATTTTATTAATATTGAAAAGTAAATGAAATATTTATGCTTCTGCTTCTGTTTCCGATTCCAAGAAACAATGCTAGTGAAAAAATGTAGGTTTAAGCTTCGAAAGCTGTTTTGTAGAATTTTAAGTTTTAACTTGTGAAAGTATGTAGAATTTTTCTGGAATTATATTTATATGGTAAATCAGAGAAAAATATATTTTTATGTCGTAAATTAAACGAAATATATATGCTACTGATTCTGCTTTTGAGTTTGAAAAACGGTGGTAGTAAATAAAATGTACTTTTTTACATATTTAACTTGTGAAAGTACAGAGAATTTTATTGAAAATATTTTTATATTGTTAATATAAACTAAATATCTATACAACTGCTTTTGCTTTCAATATTAAGAAGCAGTGCTAGTAAATAAAGTGTAGTTTTAAGCTAGATAGCTGTTTTGTAGAATTTCATGTTTTTACTTGTTGTGATAGTACGTAGAAATTTTATTAATATTGAAAAGTAAATGAAATATTTATGCTTCTGCTTCTGTTTCCGATTCCAAGAAACAGTGCTAGTAAAAAAATGTAGGTTTAAGCTTCGAAAACTGTTTTGTAGAATTTTAAGTTTTAACTTGTGAAAGTATGTAGAATTTTTCTAAAATTATATTTATATGCTAAATCAGAGAAAAATATATTTTTATTAAATTAAACGAAATATATATGCTACTGTTTCTGCTGTCGATTCTAAAAAACGGTAGTAGTAAATAAAATGTACTTTTTTACATATTTAACTTGTGAAAGTACGGAGAATTTTATTGAAAATATTTTTATATTGTTAATATAAACTAAATATCTATACAACTGCTTTTGCTTTCAATATTAAGAAGCAGTGCTAGTAAATAAAGTGTAGTTTTAAGGTAGATAGCTGTTTTGTAGAATTTCATGTTTTTACTTGTTGTGAAAGTACGTAGAAATTTTTTGAAATTTTATTAATATTGAAAAGTAAATGAAATATTTATGCTTCTGCTTCTGTTTCCGATTCCAAGAAACAATGCTAGTGAAAAAATGTAGGTTTAAGCTTCGAAAGCTGTTTTGTAGAATTTTAAGTTTTAACTTGTGAAAGTATGTAGAATTTTTCTGGAATTATATTTATATGGTAAATCAGAGAAAAATATATTTTTATGTCGTAAATTAAACGAAATATATATGCTACTGATTCTGCTTTTGAGTTTGAAAAACGGTGGTAGTAAATAAAATGTACTTTTTTACATATTTAACTTGTGAAAGTACAGAGAATTTTATTGAAAATATTTTTATATTGTTAATATAAACTAAATATCTATACAACTGCTTTTGCTTTCAATATTAAGAAGCAGTGCTAGTAAATAAAGTGTAGTTTTAAGGTAGATAGCTGTTTTGTAGAATTTCATGTTTTTACTTGTTGTGATAGTACGTAGAAATTGTATTAATATTGAAAAGTAAATGAAATATTTATGCTTCTGCTTCTGTTTCCGATTCCAAGAAACAGTGCTAGTAAAAAAATGTAGGTTTAAGCTTCGAAAACTGTTTTGTAGAATTTTAAGTTTTAACTTGTGAAAGTATGTAGAATTTTTCTAAAATTATATTTATATGCTAAATCAGAGAAAAATATATTTTTATTAAATTAAACGAAATATATATGCTACTGTTTCTGCTGTCGATTCTAAAAAACGGTAGTAGTAAATAAAGTATACTTTTTTAAATGTTTAATTTGTGAAAGTACGTGGAATATTTTTGAAAGCACATGATATAATGGTCAACGAATAATAGTTTTTATATCTTGTTAATTTAATATTAAGATAAACCAATTTAATAACTGAATTAATTGTGTTAACGTATTTTAGTAAGAAATGATTGAATTATTATTGTAGTTAAATTTTACAAGTTATTTCTCAGTAATATGTAAAAATAATTTTTTTTAAATATATTTTTTTGTAAATATCACTTAATTGTGCCAACATAACAACTTAAGTTTTAATAAAATTTTATGAAATTTTATAATGTAATCTTTATTTTCATTAGAATGTTATATAGATTACGTAATGATTAAATTTATTGGACGAATATTAAATTATATAAAGTATTAAACCATAAATTTAAACTACATATACTAAATAACGTAAAGCGCTATAATAACAATTGCCCAGTTATGTAAAAAGACGACTCGACAAATACTCGATCTAAAAGTCTGGTGTTGTCCAAGTTTGATCTTTTTGCATTGTGGTTGAGATTTATATTATATATTTTATTTTCTAACATTTCTATCTTCAAAAATGTTGGTAGTAATTGTTAAGAAATATAAAATTATGTATATATAAAACCACAATTATTTTTTGTATCGTAAGATACAGATCACACAGCGAGATCGCGGATTTTGCAAGGCGTTTACACGTTTGGCGATCCACATGCGATCAAACTAATAAAATTTGATTTCAATCAAATTTTTCATTTTTTGCGACAACTCTCTTCTGTCCGAGCGAGAATTTCTATTCGTAACGATTCTTTCGAGTACACCGTGTCGCTTTATATCTAGCGAAGGGTCGAGAGAATGTTCGAAATTTTTTGCCGGTAGGCGTTTATATAAAACATGACAAAGTAGTTACATTTAAAACTAGCTCTCTGTTATGTAATATATTGTCTGTCCGGTTTTTATATGTAATATAAGAGATAATACAAATACGATTGTCTTGTCTTCTATAAATATCATATATACCTTATCTCCTATTAAGCGTGGCGTGCGAAAAGTTTAACTTTTCATGTACGCAAAATTCAACACGCACTAGGAAAAGAATATGATAGAGATTTGACACATCGGTCTTTTGTTTCTCTTGAATTGCAAATTTGTAATACTAGAGGAGACTGATAATCTCTGTTATTCTTTTTCGAATGACGGAACAACAGCTCCCTGGTTGATCCTGCCAGTAGTCATATGCTTGTCTCAAAGATTAAGCCATGCATGTCTCAGTACAAGCCAAATTAAGGTGAAACCGCGAAAGGCTCATTAAATCAGTTATGGTTCCTTAGATCGTACCCACATTTACTTGGATAACTGTGGTAATTCTAGAGCTAATACATGCAAACAGAGCTCCG